>CANUEY010116777.1:0-11062 GCA_948099555.1 Croton setiger
GTAAATCTCTAATTTCAGGCTCAAAACGATCTCTAAATAAATTTCTGATGTAAAAAACGGATTCAGGACGTCGAAATTAGGTTGGAAGGGCCAAAATATAATTTATAAAAGTCTCTGGGTCAAAAATATAAACATTTATAAGTTCAGTGGCCAATCTGTAATTAAAAATATTTACAAAATTGCCCAAAAGGACTAAATTGAAATGCGGCAGAAACTTCAGGGGCTAAAACAGAATTGTACCAAACATCAGGTGCAAGGCGCGCTATTTGGCTCAAAACGCAGGCTTTCCTGCCGTTTTGGCCACTGAATTCAACACTCAAAATGCGGCCAATCTGTGCATTTTGGGCGCGCCTCCTACGATCAAAACAACACAGCCTCCTGTCATTTTGATCGTCTGCCTCCTCTCTCCAGCTACTGTTCCAGCCTAAAACTCAGTCTCTCAAGCCAACTTCCAAGCGACCGTACGTCCACCTCCGGCCACCTTCCGGCAAGCTACGACCACCGTTCTCTTTCCCTGCACACCCTATAGCTAACCATCGGAGCCAAATTCCCAAAAGCCCTCTAGATTGAAAGATATAAATGCTCAAAGTTGGCTCCTCACACTGTTTTTACCCAGAACCAAAAACTGCCTATTTTTCCCTCAACTTTAAGCAATCGGTACAAACACCTCTGGCGGCCTTCCGGTGATCCAAGACCACCAAACTCTTCCTGTACATGCCCTCTACAACTCTATCGAAGCCAAACTCTCCCATGCACTCCCAATCAAAAGATACGAAGCCTCAGAGTACCCTTCACGAAACTGCCCAAACCCAGAATTTTTACCCAAAATTTCGTTTTTCTTTCTCCTATCAATTCCAGTCCCTCTTTTCACTTTCTAACACTTCTAATCAACTCTAAACCATTCCAAAAACATACTAAACACTCTGAATCAAAGGTTTTACACGGATTTCTTCTCTCTCTCTCTTTCTTTCTCTCTTTTTCTCTTTCTCATTTTCTTCCTCTTTTCTCGTTTCTCTCTCTTTCTCTCCAACTCCAGCTACTGCCCACCTCTTCCACCTCTTCACTATGCCTGCACATACTCTCCAGAAGCCTAGCAATACAGCAGCTGCTTCTTATTTCTCTTACATACCAATTTTCTCTTTTAAACTTACTTAATGCTTAAATATGATAATTCACTTTCTTTCTCTTCAAATTTCTCTAATTCCAGCCATCAATTGTTTCCAGCACCAGCTTAAAATACAATTTAGGTGTCAAAATAAATAGCATAACACGTATATGAAATTTCGTAAAAATCGGAATCCGAAAATTTGCCGCGGTTCGATCGGTGCCCTAAACCGAGCCGAAACCTCGACGATTTCCACGGAACCGAAACCGTAGGACATCGTCGTAAAATCTTGGTCCCAAAAATCTTTAAATCATATTCTTAAACATATAAAATCATATCAAAATCATATGGTTCATATTTTACGCGATTTCGGCATTTTCCGATCGCGCGGGTCCAAAAACCCTAATTAGCTCCGTTTTCGACGGCAAACGAGCCTATAACATAGCTTATAAATCTTATTCAAATCATATATTATCATATTCAAAACATATCCAAAATCATTTACTTTAAAATATTGTGCGTTTCCGACATTTTTCGGTCGCGCGAGCTAAAAACCCTATTTAGCTTCGTTTATGTCTCTAAATTTGAAAACAATGTTTTCACCTTCTGTTTTAATTAACTCTATGCTTTAATTAAAATAATAAATTTACCCTAAATGTTTACTATTTGATACCTCTTTTCCTTGAGCATAATTTTTAATTTGAATTTAAAAAATAAAAGGATATTAAATTGGTTAAAGGAAAATGTAATAAGTTCTCCTTTCATTATACTCTCCCATTTTGGGTTCCAGACCCTTCTTTCCACATTCTTCTTCCCACTGTATACTTTATACTATCTTACTTAGTCCACCGTATACTCTGTACTATCTTCTTCCCACAGTTCTTCTCCCTCCACCGTCATTTATCCGCTGCTGCACCATTGGCGCCACTCATTATTAGCTTCCTTAACCACCACCACAGTCAAGGTAAATTTTCTTCTTAATTTTGGGTTTGAGTTTGTGGATTGTATTGGATTTGCAGAGATCTACATCAGTCTCTATTATTTCTTTCTATCTTTAGTGTTAACTTTTTTCTTATCTAGGCAGCTGGCTTTTGTGCAGACAGTGGTCATAATCATGGATCAAATGGATTTGCTTCATAAGTAGATGAAAATGTTAGCTGGGGAGGTGGCATTGGGTACCAACTCTCTAAAACGACTGTCAGAGTAGGCTACAACCAACCCTTAAGATTCTCAACTGAAGGTGATGCACCTCTTTATTTGACCTCAATTAGATGCGAAAAATGAGAAGTGGTATTCAATTGATAATTTCTGCAAAAATCAAATGTTGATCTGATTTCATGGAGACTTTTTGGTTGACATACGTCGTTCCGACGTCATTACATGTATTTTGGGCAATTTTAATTAAAATACATTATCATTTGATATGAAATATGATATGAACATGGAATATATGATTTGGATATGATAATATATGATTTGGAAAAGAATTACAAGTTATGTTATTGTGGACGGCCTGTTTTTTCAGCTCAGAAAGAACCGCCGGCGGTCGGCCCTCGCCCGACCCGTTTCAGGAGGACGGGAGAGGTTTTGCAAAATTACTTTTTCAATTTCTAAAAAAGGAAGGCGATAAACCATTTTGAGGTTGCGATGCCGAAGCTAGTCGGTCTTAAAATCATTTTGAGTCGCTACCTATTTCGGGAACCAGTTTTTAAGAAAAACAAAAAAAAAAAGTTGACTCCGTTTTAATTTGGATAAAGGCACAATCCGAACCAAAGTACTCCAGGTAAGCGGGTAAGGTACGTTAGCTGAAATTTCATTTCGACTAACGCCCGGATTAACCGGTCTCTGAAACCAAATTCGATTTTCCGAAAAATTAAAGTTAAGACTGATTTATTTTGAAAAGTCGACTATCGATGTTCTTAATTCGGTGATAAAAGTCGTTTGTTCAAAACACAATACAGAAAGCGATTAAATGCGGAAATTAAATTGCAGAAATTAAGCAGCCCTTAAGTCTAATTATTCTTTCTCTGATTTCCGGAGAAAATAATTACAAAGCGTTTCCTAATTTACATTCTACCCGGATTAATTCCCAAAATAAATCCCGGCGCCCAAAATTAACAATTAAAGGCAAACATGAAAAATTACAAATAAGTCCTCGAAATTTACAAGAATTACAAAGCCCCCGGAAGGGAAAATTCCGTTCTGCACATACGACATCACAAAACAACAAAACAACATCTAAAACATGAAATACACATCAAATTGACAATTTGGGTCAAAAGGGGAAAATTACCGTTTTGGTCCCCGGAGTTTGGAAAATTACCAAATTGCCCCCACTAATTTTCATTGCAAAATCACCCAAACAGTCCCGCATTCATATTAGAATGTCCAAACAATTAGCAACACATGCAAATTCAACATTTGGAAGCAAACTTCTACCAAATTGCAAATTGGTACCTATATTTTGTCAAAATTACAAAACAGCCTCCTAATCATGCAATACTATTCAATTCTGCCCCAAACTTTCCAATCACAACAGTTCAACACATCCTTCATTCAACATCACAATAACTAGCTTAGCACCTCAATTTATTTATGCAATTATGCTCATGCACACTAGATTACAAGACACAACATGATGGATCTGTTTAAAGAGACAGCAAACAAGCTGGACTAGATGGGTTCAAACATGTAATGAGGTAAGATTACAGCTGAGACAACTGGCAGAAACATGGGACAAAGAGATCCACAGCATGAGACTGGGTATAAGGTAGACTATCTGTGACCTAAGTGTTCATTTGCAGCAGCAATAAACATGGATGGATGCTGGATCTGGGGCAGGGACTCAGAAACAGGCATGCACAGTCCAGGCAGTAGCTTGGACAACCGAGATAAACAGTTGTACATGGCAGACAGAGATGAGCATATATACTGGAACACATTTTTCAAGAGCAAGGCAACCATAGCAGCTTCATTAAAACTTAAGCAGACTGACCCTAACCCATCAAGACAGCAGCATACATGCATACATTCTATTATGTTGAAGAACAACAAAGAGGAGACAACCTAAATCCCTACACTAATGCACCTGAACAGGATCATAGCAATTATGCAAACTCAACATACAGGTTATGCATGCATTGATTCTCAACAGAACAGCAGCAGGATATAGCAAACAACATGATTTAGAACTGTAGTAGCCTTAATTGTTATGTCATGACAACTAAGACAGACTTAACCCTAAACATCAACATCCTAAACAAGAAATGTTTAAGACTTTAACTAAGAGAAACAGGAACTCAGGTTTCAGGCCCCCAACAGCATGCATACATACACTGACTCATATATATGACTCTCAAGCATACAATCTGTCTGTGTGAGAACAGCTATGTAAACAGTAGATTTGTCCCTTAACAGTTGTTATCCAGAATGCTAACATTAACATACAAACAGCTTCAAACAGTCATTTTTACTAACCAAATATGCTTAACAGTTAAAGGGCTGTCTTAGGGAAATGCATTTTATAGGATCATGTTGATACATATATGCAAGGCAAAAGCAATAATCATCCAAACTAGGCAACACACAGTTCAGAGAGGAACCAGAACAAATAGCCTCAACAAACAATTCCTGTTTCTCAACAGGCAATAGAATTTGGCATAAACATCAAGCCACATTACTCCAAAACAGGCCAGAAAACCTACCAACATACAATCTATGAAAACAACAAAAGAAATGAAAACAGAGGCAGGAACACATGATATGGTTCCCAACTAAAGTTGAACATCATACCCAGAGAGCATAAACAGTTTGAATGACTGTTGTTTAACCAGAATAGGGATCAACTCAACTTAAACAAGAGGGAAACTTGGAACTGAGAAAACAGGCAACATGACACATTGATTCTATTTACAGACAGCATAGGCCTCATTCCAACCTTAAACCTACACGACACTTCTGCTGAGATCAAACTCAAATTCAGAGCAAAAGGGCGGAGATAAAACAACAACAGCAACGGGTTACACAACAAGACGAACAGAATATAATAATACATCAGAAACGAAAGCCAATCAATCAGGTTTTAACATATGCTTCAACATATTGAACAGAAACAGAAACGAAATTATGAAAACAAAACTGAAATAACAACAGGATGTACCTTTAATTAAGCTTTCATATCTTTTATTGCAATTCCAACAACTTTACAATCGGATGTTGAATCTTCACATCAGCAGAAATGAATTCCTAAATCTAATTTGAGTATAGGAACCCCCAATTACAAAACTCCAATTTGGAAATTACGAATCCCTAATCCCCGATTACAGAAATTCCCAATTTCTGTAACCCTAAAATCTACTCCCCAAATTACAAACGAAAAACAAACCCAGACAATCAATTACAGAAGAGAAATTGAAGCCTTAAATCTAAACAGAAGACTTACAATTTTTCGAAGCTCATCTCTCTCAGATTTTCTCTCGCCCTTCGAAAATCCCCCCTCTTCTGCTGTTGAGTTTTCATTTTCAAGGAAAACGCCCGTGGCCTTCAGACGGCCACGTCTTCTCTCTGACTAGAGCCGTCTCCCAGTCGCTTCGATCCTCCTCTTCAGTCTTCATCGAGCCTCTTTCTGTCTCAATCATCGTCAGGCTTCCAGAGTTTGTCGAGGGTAGCTTCCTTCAGAAGCTGTTGCCTCTCCGTCGATTCCCTGTTCCAATTCCGTTTGATTCTTCTCTGTCGTTCACAATCTCTCTGTTAGGGTTCTCTTCGATTCCTCTTTTGATTTCGTTGAAGCTGCTGTTTCAATCTTTAGCTTCGTTTGTTTCACTGTTTCAATCTGTTTCCCTTCTGTTTTCTTTATTTTTTTTTTTGTTTTCTACTTAAACAAAACGACGCTGTTTCATAGCGAAATGGCATGTTTTTGATCTCTTTTTTCTGGCACTTCTGTTTTCCACCTCAGCATTTCCTGAAATTATACTTTAGCCCACAGTTATTTTCTTCCGTTTGCAATTAGGCCCCTCATTCTTTTCTAATTTTCCTAACTTCTTTTAATTCTTTTCAATTTAATCCTTTTTCTTAATTTTTCCCAAATTCTCTCAATTAATCCCTTCTAATTAATTTTTCAAATTAATTAAAATTAAAAACATGAAACATACTTCAATAAAAAATCGAAAATACAAATAAAATATAAAAATTTGCCATTTTAATCTTAAAATTGATTTTTAAGATTAAAATCACAAATCATTCTTTTTAAATTCTTTTCTTCTTTTTATATTTTTTGCAATTTGAAAAATAAAAACACATTGACAAACATATATTTTTTTGCAACTAGAAGGGAATTTTGAGAATTCTTTAAAATGTACCAAGGATTAAATATTGGAAAATATTTTAGAAAAGGAGGAAAATCAAGCTGAGTAGGAATTCTGGAAATTCCGGGCCCAGAGCTCTTATTATCCTCAAATATTTTGGGGTGCACAAATTGAGCGTCAACAGTTATAGGCTCGTTTGCCGTCGAAAGACACAAATGGAGCTAATTAGGGTTTTTGGACCCGCGTGATTGGAAAATGTCGAAATCGCGTAAAATATGAACCAAATGATTTTGATATTTTG
Source organism: Croton setiger (assembly GCA_948099555.1). Classification (NCBI taxonomy): domain Eukaryota; kingdom Viridiplantae; phylum Streptophyta; class Magnoliopsida; order Malpighiales; family Euphorbiaceae; genus Croton; species Croton setiger. Next base: position 6,710 of record CANUEY010116777.1, read on the forward strand.
ATATGTGTTTTTTAACATGTTTTAAAGAGTTTTGGAACCCTAATTTTGTAATGACACTGTACAGTTTTGGTTCCGCAAATATCGTCGAGGTTACGGACTTGGTTTAGGGCACCGAGCGAACCGCGACCAATTTTCGGATTCTGATTTTTACGAAACTTTAGACACGTGTTATAATTATTATTTTGACACTAAAAAAAGTTTTAATTAGGTGCTGGAATTTGAGTTTGAATGATTAGAAGTAAAGAAAGAAGAAAACTTAAAGTTTAAGTAATGTTTAAGGCAAATTTGGATATGTTTTTGTTAATAAGGAAGTTGCTGCTGGAGAGGCAGCCTAGGGACTTGATTTGTGAGGTGTAAAGGTGCATTTTTATGGCTGGAACAGTAAGGGAAGAAGTGGTACACGAAATAGAAAGACAAGAAGAAGAGAAAGAGAGAAAAAGAAAGAGAAAGGAAGAAAAGAAGAGAGAATTAGGGAAAACCTTGGCAAATCTTTACATCCAACTGTTTCAACATGTTCTTAGTTTGCATATGAAGTGATTCGATGTGTTTGAAAGGTTAGAAAAGGGCTGGAATTCGTGGGAGAAGAGAAACAAAATTCTGGGTTGAAATTCGAAGTATAGAGGCAGTTTTAAGGTAGCAACTTTGGAGGGTTATAACTTCCAATTGGTGAACCTTGTGTGAGTTTGGGCTATATGGGTCTATAAAGGGTATGTTTTTGTAGAGATTGGTTATTTTAGTTTGCCAGAAAACCACAGGAGGTGGCTGGAAGTTGGGTTCAGAGTTAGGCAGATTCTGGGAAAAACAGAGTGAGGAGCCAACTTTGAGGACTTGTATCTTTTGATCTAGAGGGTTTCTGGGAATTTGGCTCCAATGGTTAGCTAGTGGGTGTGTAAAGGAAGAGAACGGTGGTTGTAGTTGGCCGGAAAGCCACCGGAGGTGGACGTACGATGGTCGGGAAGTTAGCTGGAGAGTCAGGTTTCTAGGCAGGAAGGCAGGTGGGGTAGGCGTGTGACAGGCTAACCAAAACGACATGCCTTGCGTGCATTTCGGATCAGGCGCGCGCGTGGGTGCGAGAGGCTGCAGGCGGGCTGTGTAGTTGTGGAAAATTACGTACACAGCACCTGAATTTTGGTAAAATTGCAGTTTAGCCCCTGAAGTTTAATTTTGTTTATATTGACCTTGAAACTTTTATAAATTACGTTTTAGCCCTACCAACCTAATTTCGACGTCTTGAATCTGTTTTTGACATCAGAAATTTATTTTGAGATCGTTTTGAGCCTAAAATCAGAGATTTAAATGTTTTATTAGAGATTTTTATTTATGAATTGATTTTAAAGTATTAAATAATTTATTTAAAGTTTATAAATGGTTTAATAATTATAATTATGATTAATTATAATTATTATATGATAAACAGAGATTGTTAATTATTTTTAATATGTTATTAAATGATTTTAAAATAGAGATTTTTACCAATTGAGTTTTAAATCATAGAAAGTTATATAGATTGAAATTAAAACTCAATTAAATCAGAGAATTAAATATAAAAGCATGTATCATAGAATATATGGATTCTTGATTTGATTATTGAACATTATTGCTATGTTATGCATTATAGGATCATCGAGTTCGCGAGCGGCACAGGGTAAACAACCCGAGGCCCAACCGAGCTCACTGCAGAGAGGTAAGTGTTAAATCCACTTACTTATATTTGTAGAGTTGACTATGTGATATTGCTAAATATGCTTTATTGAACTGTTTGGATCGGTAATGAAGCCCAATCAACTGTGATATATGAATATAAGATGTTATAGTTTTATTGAACTGTTTGGACCGGTAATGAAGCCCAGTCAACTAGAGATATTTGATATATGAAATGTATGGTTTCTAAGTCGGTACTGAAATCCGACCAGTTGAGTTATTTGATCTGATAATGAATATATATATATATATATATATATATATATATATATGCTACTATAACCGGTACTGAAGCCCGGTCACATGTTTATACGAGAGTTAATATTATGAAATGTCTATAGCACAAATGCATTTCCATAGGACTTAATTACAGGCGTTGTGATTATCGTAGCCAGTGTTTGCAAATTTCACAGATGAAACCTACGGTTTCTACAAAGAGGCCTACGGATCTATATGATATAGAAAGACCTACAGGTCCTATATTGCTACAGAGTGATCTTCGGATCTTATAGAGAAAGGTTGATCTTCGGATCCCTATGACCGACGGTATTCTGGGTCTTACATGTTCACTGGATCCAGTCAAAGAATCTTTTGCTGTGAAATTCCCGGGGCAACACTTGGTCGATAAATCACAACTAAAGAACAGAAAGACATGTCATTTTGCATACTATACAAGAGAGATGATCATATATGCTGAATATGACTTGGATTCACTGCTATTTGTTATGCTTTGAATAATTGCCTTATATGTTGGCTTTATATAAATGTGATTTACACTTGCTGAGTATGCGACTCACCAAATTACAATATATGTTTCAGGTCAGCAGTCCGAGTGAAGTACTGACGTTTCACTCATCTATGCTCAGGTCGGTATAGTTGAAGCCTAGGCCTCTCTCTCTCTCTCACCACGTCATTTGTACATATTCCACATAGTTTTTGTTTATGCTTTGTGATGTAAGCATAATTATATGTCTTTGGCATGTAAATATATGTTGTTATGTTTTATATGGCCATTTGGATAAAATAGTCGATTGTATCCATGTTTTTGATATATGTAAATTATGTATAATCGAGTATGCTTTGTAGTGCAAAGAAAGACATGATTAACTAGAAGTAAAGGTAAAAGAGAATAGGTATCATATGCTGTTATATATATTTTATGAATGACATGGCAATGTATGGTATGAATATGTTTAAGATGTTAACAAATTTAAGAAGAGATAGTAACATGTTAAAAAAAAACATGTTTTATGACATAAGAGTACAAGTAGAGGTGTTACAGTAACAACCAACTTATACCTATACGTCATAAAATATGCCATTTTTTTTATATCAAACATTTTAACATTATTAGGCATTTAATATAACAATAACCAACGTCAATAAACTGATACCAAACATGACAGTTTACAAACCATAATTTACATATATCATTGGTTTTACAAAAACTATTTACCATAAGGATATAATAATTATACCATTTATAATTTACATGCCAAAACTTATGTCTATTAATTAAAAAACATAATTTAAACCAAAGTTTATATGCAACTATACATATGATGCGGAAAGAGGGAGAGAGGCCTAGGCTTCAGCTGAACCGACCTGTGCATATTGTGACGCACCGCTTAAGTTTTGCCCGAAAACCGCAGAGGTTCAGTAACCAAACCTCCCGAATCAACAAGAAGTGTCTACAATAGTCTGGAAGAGTCCGGAACTCTCTAAAGATATGTAGGACTTGATGGAGAAGCTTGGAAGGTTCCGGAATAATATGGAGAAGTGTAGAGATATCCATCCTTAGAAAATATCTCTTGTAGCCTTGTAAATATCTTAGATATTTGTGTAGAGTTTTCTAGATACTCATTTGTAACCATTTTATCAAGTAAATCTTAGTCGTTCATTGAGGAGGTGGACAAGTATAAATACCCCTTCCCCTCATTCATTTCACACTCTCAAGAAGTGAGAAGCATTGTAAGCTTTAGAAAGAATAATACAAAGTTCTTTTCTTTGAGTCCGAGTTCCTTCGTTTATACTTAGCTTTTCTATATACTGCTAAGTTCGAGAGTAGGCTGACTAGCAACTTAGAGAAGAAGTTTGCTAGGCCGCATGGTTCGTTGGAATTGCGACCAAGTCCGTGACAGTTGGTATCAGAGCCTGGTTTGTAGGAAGATGGAAGGTGGAAGTGAAACTACCAACGTAACCAAGGGATGTGAGAAGAAGACCAAGACCCAGAGATCTCACTCAAGGGAGGCCATGGACAGTTTTGAGACAAGGCTAGCAAGGGTGGAGCTTGCTATTGCCGATGGGGAGGAGAAGTTCAAAGAGATGGGGCAAGGCATGGATGAGTTCCGTGAGGAGATGCAAGCCGCCATGAACAAAGTCCTCGCCCAATGTCTCGACCGGATTAAGGCCATGGAAGAGTCTCACGGGGCCGAGGTTTCTTCAATGCGAGAAGAGCTCGAGAGAGTCTCACGCCAGCTGGAGAGCGCCGAGGAAGAGATCGTGTTGTGTAAGAAGGCTCTTGCACAAGGTAGTCCATCAACGTCCGAGGTAAGGACTCCATCTTCTAAGATAGATATCCCTCGACCCAAAACCTACAAAGGGTCAAGGAACGTGAAGGAACTTGATAACTTCGTATGGAGTATGGAGCAA
>CANUEY010116932.1:0-11907 GCA_948099555.1 Croton setiger
ATATATATATATATATATATATATATATATATATATATATATATATATATATATATATATATATATATATATATATAAAATAACACAGCAATTCATCATTCATTCAATCAAAGTTTCAAAATTTAATTTACAAAGTAAAAAAATGAAAATAGAAAAGGAGATTTATGTTTGATTGAGATTAACTCAAACCCTAAACCCCAAATTTCCAATTACAAATCCTTAAAGAAAGAGAAAAAGAGAAGTCTGAAAGGGAGAAAAAGCAAATATATCATCGGTGTTGATTTCCTCTATAGCCACCAGATCTGAAGGACATTCGGTTTTCTTCCTCAGTTGGCTGCGTTGATTTCCTTTATAGCCATGGTCAGCGACGTTGAAGATACATAAGGAGATGAGTTAGGCGAGCAAGAGAGGAAAGGAATGCTGAAAGGGCAAAGAAGTAGAAGCAGATGGAAGTGAAAAGAAAACGAAAGGGATAGAGGAAAGACAAGTGAAATTGAAAGGAGAACAGAAACGTGATGAGGGGTGAGGTGAGGGAGAGGAGAATAGAAGCGTGATGAGAGAGAGGAGGAAAAAGAGAGAAGATCAGTAAGAAAAAGAAGATAATGGGAAATCTAAAAGGTTAAATGGTTTTTTTTTAATTTAAAGGGTATTACAGTCTATCTCGTACTAAATATGCTATTTTATTAATTTTCCAAAACGTATGTTATTTTATTTTATAAGATAAAATGATATGCTATATGGTACCATTTTTCATAGAAGAAATTTGTTATTCACTTCCTTATTGATTCAAAATTTCTCTCGAATAATATATAAATCCAATATAACAATCTTATCTTTCCTGCTTTAAGTTGCAGTTGTGAATACAAAAATTCGACACCTCTAATTGAGCCTCTAGCCCAATCTCAAATCCAACATCAATTCAGCTCAATTCAAGCATACTTCTAGGTGTATAGGCTTAAACCAGATATCAACCTAACCTCTCTATAAATCTGATATCATGACCTTTAATCTCTGTCAGTCTCAATTGCATTCTATCTCAAATTCGGAGTTTTTGGAGTCAAATTGATCAAGAATCATATAGAAAACTAAAGTAGAAGGATAAATTAGCTCAAACCAAACTAATTGAAATGAACCAGACAAATTTGAACCAAAGGTCAAAGTCAATGCACAGTCACATTCATAGACAGCAGAACCATCTAATCAAAAGCTGCCACATAGTAGCTTGTGCTTAGTCAATAGTCAACCCAACTGCCAATCACCCAGCGATGCTATCGGCCGGTCGGCCAAGTTTTGGTCAAATTTAGGCCAATTTTCAGCAGCCGGCCACTATCCTACGAACCCCTCTGGTCACCACCACATTAGAGCCGTATGCCACCTCAACCTTCTAACTAGTGATAAACTGCCACGTGTCGAGGATTGCCACATGGTAGTGACATGTGGCAGTTGACTTCCTCCCTTTCTAGCTAGCTACTACTCAGCGACCCAACTGCTAAGTGGCCCAACTAAAGGCTGCCACATGGCACCGACCTTACACAATAACCCAATTTTCCTGTTTGCATTTATCCTATTTTATTCTAGTTTTCTCATAGTCCGTAGTATCCTAAAGAGTCGTAATTCTAGAATATTATTGAATTTTTCTTAAAGACAAAGAAACAGTTCTTGAGATTTTCAAATAAGCTAAGTTTGCATCCATATAAATAGGGGTCCTCACACACAGTTCAAGACACTAGAGAAACAATTTGATACTCTAGCTCAGAAAAACACTCAGTTTTCTCTCACTCTCTCTCTCTATAAACATTCTCTATCGTCGAGCTCCAGTTCTACTTTTCTAGGGTTCCACACCCGCATCTTAAGAATCATGTTCTAACTTATTTTTTCAATTAATCTCTTCTTTTCCATCACCTAACAACACACTAATATGTAAATAAATCACTTTATAGTAGTCTGAAACTACATTCTATATTGATATTGAATTCAAATCGAGTATGTAGGTAAATTTGAGGTTTAATCCCAAGTTGCATGTTCAATAAACCTAAAAGACCTTTTTCCTTATTTATTTGTAATTTTTGGATTTCATTTATCATTGGTTTAAAGTCAATTTCCATCTTAGTTTATCATACAAATTCCAGCATGTTTTATTCCTACATTTATTTTCAATTTATAAATTCATTTTTAACTTTTTTATGTTGTTTTCATTGAATGTCTTCGTGCAGATCAACATTCAAGTTGATTATGAGCCTGATTAGCATCCAACGACATTATGCCCAATTTTAGATATGAGATCTAATTGATTTTTCTCACTTGATAACTATTTCTTTTGTGTTTAATGTGAGTTTACTTCTTGATCATTTGCTATTACTTGTGTTCATGCATAAATAATTTTCTCCCCAATAATTTGACATTAATGTTTTCTTCAAAATATTATTTTTCTCAATTATTTTTACCAACATATGAAAATCTAGTCTTCGATACGAAACCCTCAGTTTCTAAATGATTTGGAGGTTAGGGGTAAGATTGTAATTTTGCACCTTGGGGGAAAAAATAGTACTTTCACTCTTACAGTTTATTTTAATGTATTTTGATAATTTGGATGTTTATTTGTTACTTAGTACAACGGGACAGTTGTTTTGTGTATAGTATTCCATTTTCGGGTTTCGAGTGTATTTTAATCATTTTCGGGTGTTTAAATATTTTATTGATTAAAAATAATAGTTAATGCTATAGTAGAAAAATGATAATTATTATGTTATCTAATAATTATCTCATTGGTTTGGTAATTTTAATATTTTAAATTTAAATTATATGTAATTATATTTATAAAAAATATTATTAAGAAAAATCTAACCTAATGGTATGAATGCTGCGTGATGTATATATTAGATAGCAGCTCTGATGCTCGTGAAAGCCAAAGAGAAAAAAAATTATTGAAGAAATATATATTGTTGAGTTGTCAGGTTGGGTTTACAGTATGTATGCCTTAAGTTTGAAACAAGTTTACAGCAAGAACTATTTTTGTATCTTTGAAGCTTTTTTGAGATTTTTCTTTTTTTTTTTCTTTTTTATTTCTCATATAGTATACGATTAGTTCATATTAGGGTCATCTAAAACTAATTTTGGATGGTATTTTGTTTAATTATTTTAATTAAGTTTGAATTAATTAGTTAGTTTTAATTGAAATTTGAATTTAGGGTTTGTTCATGAAAAGTAGGAGTTTTCAATTTTAATTAATTTTGTAATCAAATTAACCCTTTTGAATGATTGAGTAATGAATAGTTAGGGTTGTTGTATTTTAATATTAAAGTATGCTTCGAAAAAATCTCAGAATTTTTTGCCTTAGAAATTATATTTTATGAATTTTCAAAATAGGAGATGTTTTGATAAATTATGATGCTTTTAACTCTAAATTTTATAAATTCAATTATTAAGTGAGTAATAATATGAAATTGAGTTTGATATAGATATTAGCTATGCATTTGAATATTTGAGTATTGTGTATGAAAATTATTTGATTGCTTGTACTCAGAGCATTCATGAGCATATATATTCACATTATTTTAGTAAAGTCGTTAATTATTGATTTTTTATTAGGCGGTTTTTTTTTTTCTTTGTGTTGGTTTGGAAAAGAGTTTCTCTTATTAGATTTGGAGGTAAGTACCATGGGTATCTGTGATTTATTTGTGGTGTGTTATGTTCTCTCTTTTATATATATATATATATATATATATATATATGTGTGTGTGTATGTGTGAGAGAGATTATTTGTGTGTTTGTGTCCGTGTGAGAGAGATTATTTGTTTTATATTGTTTTTTATTTGAATTTAAAATTATTTGTATTGTGCAATAGTGTGTCAAATGATAATGGAGAATTTTAGTCAAGCAGTATATATGAACTTGAATTTACATCTGTTTTTATTTATATCTGATAAATATGTGGTCTGAGATATGCAGATATGCAGATTTGTATCTGTTATATCTGAATATCTATGGTCTGAAATAAGGATTGATGAGTATACGGTAATTAATAGACTCTGACACACCATCATATCTAAATTTACTTGTGTTTGATTTATTTGTTGATTATATATATATCAGTAGTATTTAGAATACTTCTTTGTTTCCCATGGTCTTTCTGAGCGTTTATGTATAACATTCATACCCACATAATTTTTTTTTTTTTACAGGTTTATGATTCCCCACTAATACAAGTCTCATTTCTTTCGTCTTGAACCAAGCATATGAATCAAGTTTAGTCTGCTTAGCTTTGTTTGGGTTTCTGTTCTAGTTGACTTTTGGATTGTATAAACTATAGTTTTATTGATTCTACATTTGCAATTTAAGAAAATTTTCTAATAGTGATTTTTGAGTAATTTGCATTTTAGTTCTTTATTTTTATGATTTATGTAGTTAGACTTCTATTTGGTTGTACACCAATCATTAACTCTAATTTTGGGTCATGACATCTAAATCCACTTGGCATGAGAGATTAATATCTTTTAGCAATAAAATTTATTTTTGTTCATTAAATTAATTGGAATCACTTTATAAATTTTTCCTTAGCTTTCTTTCTAGAAAAAAATAAATTAACAAGTCTTTCAAAATATTTTTTATATTCTACGAGTCTCTATTTTTTTAATATTTTTAAATTTTAATTTTATAATTGTGTTTGCTGAGTCAAACTTATAATGCGAGTTAAGCTTATATTTATCTTATTTGTTAACATAAACTACTAATTATCAAGAATGATATCATTAGGAAAAAATTATGCCAAATATTTTTATACTACAAATATTAAGTGATTTGTCTTTATCATTGTAAAAAGTTTTTATTATTTTAAATTAATTGATTAAATTAAAATTTATGTATTATAATTAAATTTATTTAACTATAATTATAATAAATTTATTTTAATTGAAGTTTTTATTGTAATCATAATCAAAATAAATTTTATTAGTTAATTATGAACAAACTAATCTACTCATACTAAAAAACAATTCATTTTAGCGATGAAAATAGCAGTAAAAATAGTGAAGGAATTATCTGAGCAACCGAAAATATTTGTCTAAACTTCCATGAGTATATTCTCTCTCAATAGTGTAATTATCTCAACAATAAGGAATTTACAATCAGTAATGATGTTGAAAAAAAAAAACAAAGAAAATTCCTCATAATCATTGGACTTTATTGCTTGAACAAATAAGAGAGGATCTGATTCTAGAACTGTATTTGAAATGCATTTGCTTTGAGCCGACTTAGAAATAGTTTGATTAATTGTTGTATTTTAATGTTATCATCTAGCTTTAGATTTGATGTTGAGCATAAGTGATTTTAATAGACTTTTGTGAAAATTAATTTATGTATCAAGTATATCAGATTAATTTATGAGAATCTTCATATTTTGGATAAAAATGGATGAATTTCACATTTATCTTATAGTTAATGTGAGTTGTTTTTTCATTGACTTCAAAAGCCAAATGAACAAATTATCATAAATAGTATTATTCCAATTTTTTTTTAACAGATGTAGTAATGAAATGTAATTCCATAGCGAATGAAAAAATAAGATTTAATATATAAAAAAAATTCAAAATATAATTTTTTTTAATTGATTAGTTGGTTTTCGGATACCAAATAGAAGAAACTAAATGGAGCCTTAAAAGATAGTTGAGTGAAGAAGAAAACACCTACAGAATTGAATGCATAGTTGTAGCTATATATCTAAGTTGAGGAAAAGCAAAGTTGGGTAATGGGTATCATAAGGAAACAATGATCACATGCTACACATGTGCTTTCTTTTCAACTTGCTTCTATATATGCTTTCTTTTGATCCATCACCATCATTTTTCAGACATAAACCTTATATCATTGAATTAGTACGTTTGGTTTTTTCCTTTGAATCTCATTCTGCTTTCGATGCATATCAATTCTCGTAAACGGTCTTGTATTTTAGGTAACTCTTTTGTTAGGTCATTTGTAGTTTTATGTGTATAGACTTGTTTGGCATACTTAATTTATTTCTAAAGCAGATTTTGCTAGTACTATTAGAATTTTAGAATTCGTTTTTAAATGTATTTCTAATAAATATCATTTGCAAATGATTTTTTTTTTCTAAAAAAAAATTACTTTAAAGTTCAAATCTAGATTTTTTTTCTTCGAAATATGATAAAATAAATGTATTTCTAATAAATATCTATTTCCTAGCTATACATACAGAATGCAAGAATATAAATCGTATAAATAATATAATGTAGCAACATATAACAACATCGAATATATGTTAAATTCATTGAAATCTTATGTTGGGTAGGTACGGGCTCCACAACAAAAGAGAAGGACATAACATAAAATGGGTTTAAATTAGATTTGTCTTAGGAAAGAAAAAATCGTAAATGATCAATCTTTGGGCGGGGAGAGTAGGACCAAATATGCATACTAATTTGTACTTCATACTATTTAATTAATGCAAATGCTATTCTTGATTCTTTTTCATTCCTTTAACTAGTTTCAGGATTAAAGGTTGGCTAATAAGTTTAGGATCAATCGTCAACTAATATGCCTCTAATGACCTATTCATTAGCATTGTTGTAATTTATGTGGTGCATGGACATAAAGTTTAGGCTTCAGTAATAGTATGAGATATATTATCATTAAATTTATAGGAGCTAGTAAAATTTTTACAATATTTTTTAGAATAAAAAAGGCAGTTTTATTGTGACAACAGTTACAAAGAAACCAATTTAAGGTAAAAAATACCACAAATATCATATAGTAATAACAGGCTTACTTTTGATGTGGGAAGTCTAACACATACCAATTGGCACTAAAAAAAAAAAAAAAAAGAAAAAGCGAAATTTCTATAGCCAAATACGTAAAAATTTTGTATGAAATAAGCTATTTGCTATAGAATTGATACAGATTAATGCGAGATTGCACTAAACCAATTTTTAGATACTTCTAATGATATAAATTATTTTAAACCTTTCTTTGCTAATGTATTATCATACATTTATTTGATTATTTACTACTTTTCAATTCTATTGGATCGAAAAAATACATGTAATGTTGGATTTATTAGACGGGTAGGGAGTTATATAGAAGGACACATAAGTTATTTGTAATCTAAATCTAACTTGAACTTTGTATTTATTCAACTTTTCATCGTCTTTCATTGATAAATTTTAAATCGCTAATCAAGAAACATTTCAACTATGGTTAATGAGAGTAGTTAATTATGTGATTGCTCTCACAATTAGTATACTAATGATACGAAACTAAAGAGTTAACGTCGATTCCCCGAGATATTATTTTTTATTGCACATCATGAATTAGATACCTGATACACTCTTAATTCATATTATACATTTCAACTTGCCTATTTTTAAATTTGTTAAAAGAAAAAATTGTTAAAAAAATTTATATCATTAAAAAATATTTAAAATTAATTGCTTTACTGGAAAAGTTTTTCTTTAAAAAAAAAAAAAAAGCATTTTATGTAGTTAAATAATTTCTATGAGATATGAAATAATGAGTGCATCATTGCCTTTTAATAATTGAGTTGGTTTATAAGTAATCCTTATAACTCGGTCTAGGTAAATATTTTTTATGTATCATCACAACTTGACACTTCATACTTTCAATGATTCTCATAACATATTTTCCAAATGCATTCTCCAATGAAAAAAAAAAACAATTGGCACAAAAAAAAGTCGAAATTCATCCTTTCAACGATTCTCCTAATATAATTTCTAAATTTATGCTCCAATGCATAGAGCAAAGCTATAGCTAATATTAAACCAATTTTTAATAAACAAAATAGAAATAATAAAAATAAACACAAACAGAAAGAATAGTAGCCACATGAAAATCTCAGCGATAGTGGCCTAACACTAATGAGTAACACTGATGAGAAAGAACGGTTAATGTTTGAAGGAAAGGAATAAAATTGGATAAAAAAAAATCAGGTTTAAGTAATAAAAAATGTTAACCTTAATTATACTTTTTGTTCTTCAAAAAAGGTCATATTTTAACTTTTAACTCTTGCAACAAGGGATACGTGTTTTTAAAAAAGCATCAGCGAGTTTTTCGGTGAGATGGTTGCTGCCGGTAGGTGCATGTCTAAAACTTAATGTTGATGCAGCTTTTATTCATGACACTTGACAGACTAGGGCCGGCTAGATGCTACGAGACTCTGCCAGACATTCAGTTGATGGGTGTATGTTAGCTCTTGGTTCGGTTGAGTCTCTAGCTACGGTAGAAGCTTTGAGTTTATGGATGGCATTGAGTTAGCTTAAAAGGAAGATGACTACTATGCAGGTTGAAGTCGAGTTAGACTGTTTGCATTCAGTACAGATAATATCCAAAGAGACCGTTAGTTATTCTTATTTTGGTTGTGTGATGTTTGATATTAAAATTTTGATGAACGATCTTAGTTCTATAACCATTTCTTTTATAATACGGTTAGCAAATCAGTTTGCTAATGCGGTTGTAAAGGCATTTTTTTCTTTTTTAGCTTTATTGAGTGAGATTTATTTCCTCCTTATTTTGTTCCGATGTTATGATTTCGTATCAATAATAATATCCTTATTGTAAAAATAAATAATAATAAAAAAACTTTTAACTCTTAAAAGGATATTATTTGTTTGTTTTGTTTATAGTATGTTTACAATATATTTATAAATTGTTTATATGTTATTATATCTAAAAAATAATTACTTTGAGAATTATTTTTTAAAAATTGACTTTTTCAGAATGTGTTAAAATTTAGTACATTATCTTTGTGAAAATTCGAATAAAAAAATGATAAAATTGTTTTAAATATCAAAAATTCTAAATTCTAATTAGTTTGGTGTAGAATATCAATTTATATAGCGGAGTGTAGAAAAAGTAATTATCCCATTATTTGAATGCTAATACATATTTTTTAATTGTTTGATCAACCACTTGTGTCGGGAACTTGTAAGAACTGCTAGTGTTTTGACTTATTTCCAAGTAGATTTGATTAGAATTGAGTAATAATGATGTAGACATATAAATAACACCAATCCTCTTCTCTTTTGAAACACATACCTCCATTCATTGATTGGCTTGTAAAAACAAAAGCGACCCATCTTTCTTTCTATTCCTTTCAAGCTCAAGCAACTATCTAAACCAAACCGTACCCACTACAGAAATTAATTTCTTTTAAATGAAAAAGGAAAACATCTCACATGGAATTTCATTGTTTTTCTCCCTAAATAATAACAATGAAAATTGGAACTGTATTAATATTATTATTATTATTATGCCAAGAAGAAGAAACAGTTCATTTCATTCATAGCTATTTTCTCTATCTGTAATTTATCATTGTGCGTGGCAATTGTGGATGTGCCTAGCTATTTCCCTTAAAGATAAATGGACATTATTATGAGATAAAGAAGAAGAAAAAAGAAAAAATTCAACAAGAAAAAATAAGAAAAACATTTTCTTTTCTTTTTTTTTTTTTTTTGATTTAGTATCCATTTTTATCATTTATCAATTAGAAATATGCTTATTGTTAGTTTTGTTAAGGGGAAAAAAAAGTTTATAGTAAGGAGGTAGAATCATCACCCTATTATTCTTCATGTTAATTCCATGGGTCTTTATTGGAGACCCTTCCCATGCCTAGGTTTTGATTTATTTAAACCTTTTTTTTTTAAATTAAAATCATTTATATTCTATCTCTATACGAGTAGGACAAATGTATGAGCAAACAATAGTAAGGGGTGCATAATTACTAAATAGTTTAATGTAGGACAAATGTATGAGCATACAACAGTCAGGGGTGCATAATTACTAAATAGTTTAACCTTTTAAAAAAATTAAGTAGTTTATGACAAAAAACAAAGAAGAAAATAGAATTAATCAATAAGCAAACTTAATAGAAAGCAAAGAAGGAAATAGAATTAGTTAATAGTAAACATAATTCCTATAATTATGTATATTATAGTTAATACATTACCATAAAACTATATATAAATTATGTATAAATAGGTGATTACACAAATGAAAAACACAAGGAATTAAGAAATCAATTCCTATTTTAACAAATAATCTCCTATTTCTAACATAGTATCAGAGCCAGATTGGTTCACAGACAATTTGTAGTCTGATCTAGACTTCATCATATACCAAGAAAAAACTTACCTCAGAAAATGAGTAATCAAGCTGAAGATCTTGCTCAACAGGAGCAATAGAAACACTCAACATGGATATTGCTGCTACTCAACTGCTGCAGATTATCTAAAACCTTACGAATAAATCAAGCTCAACAGAAACCAATAGTTTGGCTGTGAATCTCATAGTCAAATTAAATGAGTTCAATTACACCCTCTGGTCTTGCCTTATGGAAATAGTCATTAGTGGTAGAGGGAAGTTCAACTATATTCTGGGAGCTCCATCTCTACCATTAGCAGACCCAACCTACATCAAGTGGAAACAGTCAGATTCAATTGTTTTTTCGTGGATAATAGAAAATATTGAGGCAGAATTGGCTATCTAGTATGTATAACATTCAACAACGAAAAGAGTTGTAGGACAGTCTAGCCACAACTTTCCAAACTAGAGGGGACTCCCTGCAAATCTTTGATTTAACAGTAAAAGCAAATAATTTAAAGCAAAGAGAAAAAACAATAGAAAAATACTTTGGAACCTTACAGGCGATTGGAAGGAGATGGATCGCCGGATGCCCAATCCGATGAAATATCAAGAAGATATTCATATTTTTAACCAGATTCAACAGGAGACCAAACTATTCCAGTTTCTCACCAGACTAAATGACCGGTTTGAAACAAAACATCGGGAGATTCTCAAGCAGGAACCTTTCCCTTCAGTGGAACGGACATATGCTATCATCAGGAGAGAGGCGAGAGATTATGGATCTGGAGAGAGAAGAATCAAACCTAGAAACATCACAAATAGGGCAAGGTTTTATGGCCAAAATCCGGTTAGACACTACCAAAATCAATGGCTAGATCATCATCCCAGGATAAGGAGGGGGACAGATCGAGGCTGAGATGCAGCTACTGTAGCGGAACGAGAAAAGAGGGGTGCTTCAAAATCATTGGCTATCCAGATTGGTGGCTAGATGGGAAGAAGAAAAGGAGCCAAAAGGAAGGTTGCAGAGGTCACAGTGGGCAACAGAGTTGCTACCAACATTGGAGAAGGGATAAATAGAGGCGGAGGAGGAGAGACGGCCACTGGACTCATCGCCACAAAGAGAGCCACAAATGACTTAAAAGGGAACGCTGGAGGAGGTATAGGGTTTGAGAGAAAATTACTCTTAAACCCCCATTCTTTTAATATCCTTCTAGAAAAGACAGACTGCATTAAAAATTTTAAATTAACACCTAAAGAATTTAAAACTGACAATTTGGGACTAAATAATTCTGATTTAGTCCCTTGCTATTTTAATAAAGGTAGAAATGGTACCTTGAGTGGTGAAAAAACTAAAAATAAAACTCCTAAATCAACAAAATGGGTTTTTGATTGTGGGGCCACTGACACAATGTCATATGATCCCACACACTCTAAAACCAAAATATCCCCCAAAAAAACCTTTATTCAAATTGCTAATGGGGGAAGTTCACCCATTGAGGGAGTAGGCGAGATAGAACTTTCACCCATTCTTAAAATGTCCAATTGCTTATATGTACCTAGTTTTCTCATAAGCCATATCACTTGAGAATTGGGTTGTACTGTACTAATGCACCCAACCTTTTGTATTTTATAGGAAACTCAGACAGGGAGGATAATTGGGTGTCGCACTGAATCTAGAGGTTTATACTATGTGTGTGTGTGTGGGGGGGGGGGGGGGGGGGATTAAAAAAACCAAAAAATCCAAGAATTTTTTAGAAAAAATGGATTTATAAAAAAAAACATATGTCATTACAATAA
>CANUEY010117020.1:0-16317 GCA_948099555.1 Croton setiger
ATAAATTCACAATTCAAAATCTCTAAATAAACATTTAAATCTCTAATTAAAATATTTAAATCTCTAATTTCATACTTAAAACAGCCTCAAAATAAATTTCTAACGTCAAAAACGGATTCAGGACGTCGAAATTAGGTTGGATGGGCTATAATATAATTTATAAAAGTTTCTAGGTCAAAAGTGTAATTATTAAAACTTTAGGGACCAAAATGTAATTATCCAAAATTATCAAATCTGCCTAGAAGGGCCATTTTGCAAAGTTCCAGAACTACAAGGGTCAAATTGCAATTTTTATAATTTAAATCTAATGGACTAAATTGAAAATAACTCAAAATTCATTCTGCTGGACTAAAATGTAAAAACATTTAAAGTTCAGGGGTTCAAAACAGGGTTTACCAAAATCCAGGCACCAGAAATGCAATTTACCAAAACGACGTCGTTTTGGGCAGCCGCAGCCCCCTCTGCGTGCCTCGCGGCCGCACGCGCGCTTGGATCAAAATGCACGCCCTTGGTGTAGTTTTGATCCGCATGCCAGCCCGCCTCCTGCCTGCCTGCCTGGCCCTGAAAACCTGACTCTCCAGCCAACTTCCCGACCACCGTACGTCCTCCTCTGGTGGCTTTCCGGCCAACTAAGACCACCTTTCTCTTCCTTTACACACCCTCTAGCTAACCATCGGAGCCAAATTCCTAGAAACCCTCTAGATTAAAAGATACAAGTCCCCAAAGTTGGCTCCTCAACACTGTTTACCCAGAATCCAGAATTTGCCTAACTCTTAACCCAACTTCCAGCAACTTTTCCGGCCATCTCCGGTGGTTTTCTGGCAAACTAAAATGACATATATCTAGACAAACATACCGTCTACAAACCCATAGAGCCAAAACTCATATAGGCTTCACTAATTGGAAGTTATAATCCTCCAAAGTGGCAACCTCAAAACTGCCTCTATACTTAGAATTTTTACCCAAAATTTTGTTCCTCTTCTCACACGAATTCCAGCCCTTTTCTAACCAATTTAACACTTAAAAATCACTTCATATGCAACCTAAAAACATGTAAAAACAGTTGAATGGAAAGATTTACCTATGGTTCCTTTATTTTTCTCTTCTTTTCTTTCTTCCTTTTCCTTTTCTTTCTCTTTCTTTTCTTCTTCACTTACCCAACGTGTACCATCTAATTCCCTGCTGTTCCAGGCCTTGTTTCCAGCCTCCACCTTATGCCAAACACCACAGCAAATAGGCCAGCAGTAGCTTGGGTCAATTTGCGCACAAACTTACCTATTTTAGCCTTTAAACTTAACTTAACCATAAGGTTTTCTTCCTTCTTTCACTTTCATCTTTCAACCTCACAAAGAAGCCTTTAAAATCATTCCAGCAGCCATTTAAAATACATTTTGGTGTCAAAATAATATGTAGAACACGTGTCTGAAATTTCGTAAAAATCGGAATCCGAAAAGGGGTCGCGGCTTGCTCGGTGCCTTAAATCGAGTCCGAAGCTCGATGATTTTTACGAAACTAAAACTGTACGACATCATCACACAATTAGAGTTCTAAAACTCTTTAAAACATGTTAACAAACATATATCAAAATATCAAAGTCATTTGGTTCATATTTTATGCGATTTCGGCATTTTCCGATCGCGCGGGTCCGAAAATTCTACTTAGCTCCGTTTGTGTCTTTCGACGACAAACGAGCCTATAACATAAATTTTTTCTCTTATTCAAATCATATATTATCATATTCAAAACATATCCAAATCATTTACTTTAAAATATTGCGCGTTTCCGACATTTTTCGGTCGCGCGAGCTAAAACCCTAATTGGCTCCGTTTATGTCTTTCGACGATAAACGAACTTAAAACATACTTTTTTTTAACATTTTTAATTCATGTATTACCATTTCCAAATCATGTCCATGTCATATATCATATCAAACTATAATGTTTTTTAATTGAAAATGCATAAAATGCATGCGATGACGTTGAAATGACGTAGGTTAACGTTTGGGGTGTCACAGTTATCTTGTTTGTTTCCAGTATTGAGTTGGCTTGGGGTTTTTCTTTCCTACGGTTTATCTTTTGCTTTTGAATTATCGATTTTAGATTCTGAGTTTGATTTTGTGATGTTGCTTTTGTTTGTTCTTATCTGATTGTTAGAGAACCTGAGAATTAATGAAGGATTAATGTTGATGTCACTGCTTGGATGAATATTTGTTGTGTGAATTGATTCTCATGATGTCTGTCTGTTCAAATCATGTTTCTGTTGAATTGAAAGTAGATTTATCTCTTGCTGAGTTTATTTACTCAAATTGTTTCTAGATAAATCTGAACATAAACTTGAGTTTTGGTTTATGAATCTCTTCTTCATTCTTTGTTGTTGCAAGATCACAATCCTTAGGGTATGACTATGAATCAAAACAGGAAAAGGAATAAGGGTTACATCTTATAATCTGTTCTTCATTAGATCACCCCTAATGATCCTGCTCATGCTATCTGTTTACATATTTTTTATTGATGCTTCTGTTTGAGATTCAATAATTGTCTACATATGATGAGAAAACTGCTGCAGACAGTCATTACTTGTTAAACATTCTGAATCGCATCATTGATTTGTTTCATATCACAGGCTGCATTACTAAGTTTACATTGTTGGGTTTGATTTAAAGAATTTAAGTGATTAAAATCTGTCATATATGCTGGTTAATTCTGTTGAGTTGTTGAGCTTACTAGGTATGAAATGATGTTTGGGACGGACATGTTTAGGATTAATATACAGAATGCAGTCATCAATCTGTAGTAGTTCATATAAGTCCTGCTGTATAGCATCTCATTTAAGTTTACTGCAGTTGCATTTTAGTTCAGATCTAGGTTTGATTATTGTTGATGATAATGCAAAAATATATTCTGTAGATGATTCTGCCATCATGTTTCTGTTTATGATTTTACAAAATGATGAATGCTACATGTCATGGTCAGCTCTACCTCAACTCATCACTACTATTCCTGTTTGTATTGCTTGTTTGCATACTTCTGCTAACTTTTGTGTTTAAAGTTCATCAATTGCCTATATATGATGAGAAAATTGATGAAGTATACCAGTATATGCTACTGCAAATGTTCTGGATGACATTGCTAAAATGCATCTAATGCTAATTTACATTGTTGAACCTGCATTGTTGAATTTGCTCCTGAGAATACAAAGAACAGAAAATTGTTGTAATACATGTTGGTTGCCATTGCTGAGTTTGCCGTTTTCTTAACAGATGTCCAGAATTGCTCCAGTTGCATTCAATACATGAACTTGTGTGTTAATTTGTTGATTAATTAGTTGAGTTTATAAATTTGATGAATGGAAAAACATGGCATGCGAACATTATGTTTTCATGAAATTGGGGAAATCTAAAGTGTTTGGAGAAATTGCATATAGGCTGTTGGGTTAGTTAGGCTGTTTGGATTGTTAGGACTGTTTTGAAAAAAAATATAAATGTAGGGGCAGTTTGGTAAATGTTTTAAAATTTAAGTACTAAATTAGGAATTTGCTATGATTTATTTTGATTGGTTAATTTATGACTTGTTTGGATAAATTGGCATGGTGTGGAGTGTTTGAATGATTTTTCATGGAGTGGGGGCTTTTTTGTAATTTTGCAAAATTTGGGGGCTAAATCATAATTTTCTAATTTTTTTCCTTTTAATGTTATTTTGCATGCTTAATTGTTTGGTTGGTTGATTTGACATGATTATTAACTTGAATGAATGATATTTTTATTTTGGACTAAGTTGGAATTTTTCTAATTTCGGAGGACTTAATTGTAATTTTCTAGTTTATGTTCAACTTTGTAATTATTGGGTTTTGGGTTTAAATTGGGAAAATTTGAGGGTAGAATGTAATTAATAGGTATTCGGTTTGTAATTAGTTTTTAGGTTTTAATTTCCGCAATTTACTTTCCGCATTTTAATCGCTTTTTGTTTTGTGTTTTGCGCGAACATTTTTAATCACCGTTTAGGGACATCGCCTAGTTGTTTTAAAAAAAAAAAATTAACAATTGACTTGAATTAAAATTGGAAAACGGTTTTGGTTTGAGAGGCCGGTTTCTTAAACCGGGCATTAGTCGAAATGTACCCAACCCTCTTACCCAAATGTTTGGTTTGATCATGCCTTATCCAACACTAAAAAACGGAGTCAACTTTTTTTAATTAAAATTTGGTTTTTATAAAACCGGTTTCTCGTCGGGTGGCGACTCTTTAAAATGATTTTAAGACCGACTAGTTCAGCACCGATCCTAAAAACTGTTTTATCACTTTTTCAAAAATTTCAAAGTTTTTATCTTTTTCGGTTTTTCAAAAATCGGAAAAGTTCGAAGTCGGGATGTCATCACATCTCTCCCTCACATCACGTTATCTGTATCAGTTGCATATAGAGTTTTGTTTAATGCTATTTCTCTATAGCATTACTTTTCTGGTTTGACATGTATATATATATATATGTTTATTAAGTTTTGGGATAATAAGGCATAGTGTTATGTAAATAAAGAATTGTAATATGTATGTTTGGTAATTGGTTTATGTTTGATATATGCTGGTTAATGTTTGACTTGGAATAGGTTAATGTGGGAATTAAATGATGATATAACTATTAAAAAAGTATGACATGTTTTATGACGTAAGGTATAAGAGAGGACGTTATAAAGTTCCTTAGAAGAAATGGGAGATTCCTTAGAAGAAATGGGAAAAAGTTCCTTTGAAGAAATGGGAGATTCCTTAGAAGAAATTGGAAAAAGTTCCTTAAAAGAAATGAGAGATTCCTTATAAGAAATGGGAAACAGTTCCTTCAAAGAAATGGGAGATTCCTTAGAACAAATAAAAAAAATCGAGCTCTCTTAGAAGAAACAGGGAGATTCATCAGATCACCTTCCTTAGAAGAAATTGGGAGACCAATCAACCCTTCCTTAGAAGAAACAGAAAAACTCATCATCAACAATATTCAGAGGTAAGTACCTTTTATCTTCGCGTCAATTGATACTTTGATATAATCGTGCTTCACACAATTTATATCAAAGTGGGGGCAAACTGTTGACGCTCGATTTTTGACCCCCAAAATCTAAAAGAGAAATGTTTAAGGAAAAGAAGTATATTTATTTTATTTTTAATTTCTCCTCATTTTGTAAAAATTGAGAAAAGGAAAAAAGAGGAAAAAATATTAAAAGAAGAAAAGATAAAAAATAATAAAAGAGAGAAAATAATTTCAAGAAGAGAAAAGTAAAAGAAAAGGAAAAAAAGAAGAAAATGAGAAATATGAAAGAAAATAAAAGAAAATGTGAAATTGGGAATAAAATAAAGGAAAAGGGTCCAATTAGGAGAAATTCGAAGTAAAGGGAACAAATTGAAAGAGAAAAGAAGGGGAGGAAGGGCAGAATTGAAAGAGAGAAGAAAGAACAGGGGCCAAAATGGAATATGCAGAGAAAAGAGGGAAGGGGCGCGCTAATAAGGCTTAAAACGGCGCCGTTTTACTAAAGGTAAAACAACGTCGTTTCATCTTTAGTTGAAATGCAGCACGCAGGCTCAAAAACGACGCCGTATTGATCAAAGGTAAAACAAAAATAAAAAATAAAAGAAAGAAAGGAAATAGAACAGAAGAAGGAGACTGACGAGAAACAAATGAAAATCGAGGAAACGTAAAGCAATAAAAGAAACAGAAAGGAAAGACGTGAAGAATAAAGACAGAAGCACAACAAAGACGAGGTAACCACAGTTGAGATCATGGCTGGACAGGCAGAGGATCATGGGAGCAGGAACAAAGGGGAGAACCAATTTTAAGGAGAGGATAAAGGCGTAAGGGTTTTCTGGAGAAGGGGGTGATTGGGGGGAGAGAGATTTTTCGATGAGCGAAATAAAAATTAGGCTTCATAGTTTGTAAATTGGGGGATTTTGAATTTCAGATTTCAAATCCCTCGCCCTTTTTGTTTTAATCAAGTCCAATATCAAAATTAATTTAATATTAGGAATTGATTTTAAGTGTGAGTTCTATCTTCCTCGTCAATTGAAATTGTATCCGGTTTCTGTAAAGTCTTTGTTCAATTGGAAATCAAAGAATTCCGAGAGCTTAACTTGAGGTAAATTTCTATTTTTCTTGTTTCTTTTAATTTTTGTAAATATAATGGATTTTGTAATCTAGGAACCAGATTCATAACTGGGATATTACGCTTTAAAAGTTTATGTTGATTGATTTTATTTCTTATAATCTTCTAAATCTTGATGTTGTTTTTGCTTAATAAGTAATAGAAAATAGATGATCGTTTGATGTTTTGAATTGGTTCACATCTGTTGAAAGTGCTGTTTGAGTTGTTCTTGTTTCTGTTCCTTCACTTTGGATGTGTTATTTTGGTTTATTTTTTGCCCTTGATGGTTTGCATTATATCTTAATTGTTTAAAATGTTGTTCCTGTTCTGGATATCAAGTTTGGCTATTCTTGTCGTCAATGTTATAATTCTGAATGTTGTCTAATTTAAATTGATGATGAAATGGTTCAATTACCATGAATGTTGTTACTGTTTTCTATTTCTTCGTCTGGTTTGAATCTGTTTGCGTAATATCAGTTTCAGGTTTTGTTACCAGTTTAAAATCAGATCTCCCAATTCAATTGGTTGTTTGGTTTGAATCTATGACTAGAATGTTTATTGTAAGACTTGTTTTTATCCTCTATTGATTCTTAAATTGATTCTAAACTGTAGAGTAGAAGATATGATCCAAACTTGCTGTCATTTGATTTTAGTTTACTGTTTGCATAGGACTAGCATTATTTTCTTTTCTCATTTGTTTCTATAATTCCAATTTTCAAAGTCAACATTGCTTATTTGAAAGGAATTCAGATTGTTAAAACTGTTCATCATATTGCTTTGATTGATAGTTGATTAAATAATATGTGTCATTGCTTTGAATCTGGTTACATAAGAAGATAGTGCAAGGACTATCCTTACTATTCTTTGTTAGTTTTAGGGGCAGATTTATAATTATTGAAAAATTAAGAGACTAAACTGAAATTTTGCATGTGATGGTTTAAAATTTAATTGTTTTGCATGTTTTATATTTTTCATGGATCATTTAGATAATATTGCATGTTTAGGGGTTATTTGATATTTTTCATAATTTATGGACCTTTTCGTAATTTTCTAAAATTTAGGGACCTTTTGGTAATTTTTAATTGCATGCTTACTTTAATACTTTTGGGGTATTTTGGGATTTAATTTGGGGTATAAAGGGTAGATTGTAATTAAATTAGGACGGTTTGTAATTATTTTCTCCAAATCGGAGAAAGAATAATTAGTTTTTAGGGTTTGAATGGTTTAATTTCCGCATTTTAATTTCCGCACCTTACTGCTTCCATTGTTTGAATTTTATTTTCGCAAATGACCGATTATCGCCAATTAGAAACATCGCTAGTCTTAATCACGCAACGGCTTTTATTAAAACTTACATTTTGGAAAGAAAAACAAACCAAGAGGCCGGTTTTGTCGGGCGGTGGTTTAAGTAAAACTTAAACCGTCGTACCTTACCCCCTTACCCAATCTCTGAAAATTTTGACCAGTGCCTTTTCATAATTTAAACGGAGTCACTTTTTCTTAAAATTAAAATTTGGTGTCCTGAAATCGGGTGGCGACTCGAAAAACGTTTTTAAGACCGACTAGTTTCGGCAACGGAAACCAAAATTGTTTTGTCACCATTTTTTGGTAAAAATCTAAAATCACACCGAAAACTGAACGACAACACCCACCAAGTATAAATTGCCCAACATGGACAAATTTGATGGAACCTCTTGCCCTAAGACCCATCTGAAGATGTATGTGGGAGCTTTAAACTCCTTTGGATTAAGAATTGAGCTCCTAGCCCAACTATTCCAACAATCCCTTACTAGTGCTGCCCTTAGGTGGTTTGTGAGCTTGAATAGATCAAAAATCAAAACTTAGGAAGACATCTATAATGCCTTCAACACCCAATATAGCTATAATATTGAGGTGGATTTAAACCGAAGGGAATTAGAAACCACCAAACAGAAAAACAATGAACCTTTTTCCTCGTTCCTTACGAGATGGAGGCAAAGGCTGCCCAAATGATTAACTGACCTTCAAAACAGGAACAAGTCGACATAATTATCAAAAACCTAATCCCAGTCTACCAATCTCAATTGCAAACATAATACCTCCCTACCTTTCAGTCACTCGTTGCTACTGCAACCAAGGTAGAAGAATGAAGCTAGTCAAACAAAAAATTATGAAGAATGAAGCCAGAATAGTCCTTGAAGATTAAAGAAGAAGTACCTAAGTAGTTAGATAACAAGTTCATAGAGTCCATTGCCCAAACTACTTGTTTAGCCAACATTGTACCAGTTCCAAAGAAGGATGGTAAAGTGAGGATGTGTGTGGATTATCGGGACTTAAACTGTGACACCCCAAACCCAAACCCTACGTCGTTCCGACTTCTTTACATGTATTACGTGCATTTTAATTAAAATGCATTATCATTTGATATGAAATATGACATGAATTTGAATTATATGATTTGGAAATGGCAATACATTAGACACATGTTATATGTATTATTTTGACACCAAAACTATTTCAAAATTGGTGCTGGACTCAATCTAGTGGCTAGAATTAGAGAAATTTTGAAAGGGAATAAATGAAATAATGTAAATTAAGCATTAAGTTTAGTTTAAAGGGAAAATAAGATTTGTTTAGGCAAATTTCAAGTAGCTGCTATCCCTAGGATTTGCTGGAGCGTTATGCTGGCCTAAAATGAAGAGGTAAGAGTTGGCTGGAGTTGAGGAAAAAGAAAGGCAAACGTGAGAGAGAGAAAGAAAGAGAGAAAAAGAGAGAAAGAAAGAAAAGAAAAGAGAAAAGAGGAAAATCAATGGAAAACCTTCAATCTAAAACCTTCAATATGTTCCTAGGATATTTATGAAGTGATTAGAAGTGATAGATAGTGAAGGAAGAGGCTAGAAATAGAAGGGGAAAGGGAAACAAAATTCTGGGTTAAGAATTTTAGGTTTTTGGCAGTTTTAGGGTGCCTAGTTGGTGGGCTTATATCTTTTAATCTAGAGTGCATGGGTGAATTTGGTTTCGATGGTTCGATAGAGGGTGTGTAAGGAAGAGGTTGGTGGTCTTGGTTCACCGGAAAGCCGCCGGAGGTGGCTGGAAGGACTGTTGGAAGTTGAGAGAAAAACAGGCAGATCCTGGAATTTGCAAAAAAAAAAAAACAGTGTGAGATACCAACTTTGGGAGGTTATATCTTAAGATCTAGAGGGTTTTGAGAAATTTGGCTCCGATGGTTAGATAAAAGGGGTGTAAAGGAAGAGAACGGTGGTTGTAGCTTGCTGGAAAGCCATTAGAGGAGGACGTATGGTCGCCTGGAAGTTAGCTGGAGACCTAAGGTTTCAGGCTGGAGACCTAGGGTTTCAGGCTGGAACACATAAGGGAGGAGGAAGAAGAAGATCAAAACGACAGGAGGGTGTGTCGTTTTGAACCTCAGAGGCGCGCCAAAAACACGTGAAAAGGCTGTGTTTTGAGTTAAAATCCAGCGGCTAAAACGGCAGGGAAGCCTGCGTTTTAGGCCAAATAGCGCGCCTAGCACCTGATTTCGGTAAAATTGCATTTTGGCCCCTGAACTTTATTTCCGTGTGCATTTTAGCCCTTCTGGGCAATTTTTTTGTAATTATTTTTAATTTCATATTGGTCCCTGAACTTTCAAATATTTATATTTTTAACCCAGAGACTTTTATAAATTATATTTTGACCCTTCCAATCTAATTTCAATGTTCTGAATCCGTTTTTGATGTCAGAAATTAATTTTAAAGTCGTTTTAAGCCTGAAAATTAGAGATTAAATGTTTTATTAGAGATTTTTATTATGAATTGATTTTAATTTATTTAAGAGTTTATTTAAAGTTTATAAATGGTTTTAATAATTATAATTATGATTAATAATAATTATTATGTGATAAATAGAGATTGTTAATTATTTTAAATATTTAAATGATTTTCTAGTAATTTTTACAGATTGAGTTTTGATTCATAGAAAATTATACGGATTGAATTTAAAACTTAATTAAATTAGAAAATTAAATATTAAATCATGCATCATAACGTATATGGATTCTTGATTTGATTTATTGAACATTATTGCTATATTATGTATTATAGGAGCATCGAGTTCACAAGCAGCACGGGATAAGCAACCCAAGGCCCAACCGAGCTCACTACAAAGAGGTAAGTTTAAACCCACTTACTTATATGTGTAGAGATGACATTGTGATATTGCTAAATATGCTTTATTGAATTGTTTGGACCAATACTAAATCTCGGTCAACTAGAGATATCTAATATATGAATTCTATTGTTTGTGGTTCCTAAGTCGGTTTGAAATCCGACCAGTTGAGTTATATGATCTGGTATTGTATATCTATATGCTGCTATAACCGGTACTGAAGCCTGGTCACATGTTTATATGAGAGATGATATTATAAAATGTATATTGCATAAATGCATTTCCACAGGACTTAATTACAGGCGTTGTGATTATCGTAGCCAGTGTTTGCAAATTTCACCAGATGAAACCTACAGTTTCTACAGAGTGGCCTAAGACTCCTATATGATATAGAAAGACCTACGGGTCCTTTATGCTACAGAGTGATCTTCGGATCTTACAGAGAAAGGTTGATCTTTGGATCCCTATGACCAACGGTATTCTGGTCTTACATGTTCACTGGATCCAGTCAGAGAATCTTTTGCGGTGAAATTCCCGAGACAACACTTGGTCGATAAATCATAACTAAAGAAAATAAAGATATGTCATTTTGCATACTATGCTATAGAGATGATTTTATATGTTGAATATGACTTGAATTCACTAATTATTGATATGCTTTGAATAAATTGCCTTATATGTTGGCTTTATATGAATGTGGTTTACACTTGCTGAGTATGTGACTCACCAAAATCGTAAAATATGTTTCAGGTCAGCAGTCCAAGTAAAGTACTGACGCTTCACTCGTCTATGCTCAGGTTGGTATAGCTGAAGCCTAGGTTTTTCTTCCTCTCACCACGTCATTTGTAAATGTTGCATATAGTTTTGGTTTATGCTTTGTTATGTAAGCATAATTATATGTTTTTGGGCATGTAAATATACGTTTTTATGTTTATATTGCCTTTGGATAAACAATTGTTTATATCCATATTTTGTTATATGTAAATTATATAAAAGAGTATGTTTTTACAATATAGAGGAAAGTACATTTTTAACAAAGGTAAAGTTAATAGAACTTGTTTAACATGCTTTGCTATATGTTAAGAGATGATTGTTATGAACATGTTAATGATGTTAAACGGAAATATAAGAGATAGAAATATGTTAAGAAAAATGGCATGTTTTATGACGTAAGAGTACAAGTAGAGGTGTTACATTTATTTGGTATCAGAGCTGGTCTACAGCCCCGCAGGGCCTATTTGTATGTATGATATGTGAAATCATTCATACACATTGTTTTGACATATGGCATATATATATAGGATAATGGAGCATATACATGATACATAAAAGGGAGAGGGTTTAGCTGGCCCAACATTGTCTATTGAGGGTTCAGTCGACTAGTTGAGTTATTTGATCTGATTATAGAGATATATATGTTGTTTTAACCGGTACTGAAGCCCGGTCACATGAATATATGAAGCATGACGATATGAAATGTATGTTTTATAATGCATTTCAACAGGACTTAAACATAGCCGTTGTGATTATCGTAGCCAGTGTTTGCAAATTTCATGAGAGAAACTTACGGTTTCTATATGATTTGACGGAAAGATCTACGGGTCCTATTTGATATCGAAAGACCTTTGGGTCCTATATGTTACAGAGAGATCGAGTCCTCTATGATGCAGAATGATCTGGTGAATACTACATAATAAAGGTTGATCCTCATATCCCTTTTGACCGATGTTATTCCGGGTCTTATATGTTCGCTGGCCAACTATGGTTACTGATATGCCGTGAAATTCCCGGGGCAACACTTTGTCGATAAATCACAACTAAAAAAAAAGGAAAGACATGTCATTATGCATCTTATGATATTGCTATGCTATGAGATGATGAATATGATTTGGAACCATGTTATTTTAATAAGTTATATTAACATGAACTATGTTCTGGAATCGTGATATTTTGTTAAGTTATGATAAACCGAATTACGTGTTTGGTTTATATAATGTGGTTTACACTTGTATATGAGCATGTTTTTACTAATATTTGCAAATGTAAGGTAACACAGAGTATAGTATCTGTGACTTATTGGATAAGAGGAATTCTACAAAATAAGTTTGTCTACGACAGGTTCTGTTTAGTATTTTGAAATTATGAATTATTGATTTGTTTATATTGTATAGTTTGCACTTACTAAGTACGCAACTCATTAAATTGCTTTTACATGATTCCAGGTTTTCTTTGGGGCAACTGACAGCGTCAGTTCCGTCATCATTCCTCAGGGTCGGTCAGTTGAAGCTTAGGATCTCTCTCTCGCATTTCGTCATTAGAATTATCTTATCATGTAGATTTTTGTCATATGGTTTGTGATCTATTAATAATGCCTATGATTAAACGAATTAATGATATAATAAATAATGTATGGCATGTCATATGCATGGTGGACATCATTGCACTACATGTAGAGTTTTAGTATGTTAATAATGCCTATGTGTCTGTGTTGCTCATATGTTGGATTTCTGTGGAGAATTATAGCGTAGATGTTCTTTTGTGACATAATAAGAATGTTAGAAAAAAAATAACATGTTTTATAACATAAAGGTTATAAGTTAGGTTGTTAAAATTTTGGTATCAGAGCTGGTCTACGACCCTACAGGGTGTAGCTTTATATGTAGTCTTGAATGCATTTAGACATACAGTATGAGCACATTTACATAAATATGAACATGCTACATGATCATAAGTTACATGCATTATCGAGGAGAGAGAATTCGACTGAATATGAGTACTCCAATGGAGTAATCTTTTAAACTGTTTTCACTTGTATATGAAAACAAGTGATTATAGAGTTTAATTACTTGAATGGAATTAGGAATTTTTAGCAGCTGTGAACTTTTGGGTAGTTTATCGGCTGCTATAGAGTTATTTTGTCATAAAGATGTTGAATATGATTGAAATTAGGGATTTGAGAAAGTGTTTATTTGAAAAGATTAATGAAATGATGGTGTGAAACCGGTGAAATTTGTTATAAACCATAAGTGAATTGGTTTTCCTTAATATATAATTGTTAAATTTTGTTGAGTACTTGGAATAAATTTGTTAAGTAATGTTAAAACAGGAAATAAATGTAATAAGACATAATTTCTGAAAAGAAAGGTAGTAAATTCAAAGAGATAATTGATAAAAGAATAAGATAAATGGGAGGAAATGTTTATATATGCATGAAAAATGTGTGAATATATGAAATATGTGCATAACATGTAGGGTATATATAGAATAAGTTTGGGAATATATGGAAAATAGGTACAGTTTTGTAAATCATAAAGGTGAATTTGGAATAAGATAATATGTTCTTTGAAAGAAAAATTGCTCAAGAAAGAAAAAGATTATGTGGAAAATATAGAGATATATATGATACAATCATCCATACATGTTTACAGATATTGAATTTTGGGCACAAAATTCTTAAGGAGGGGAGAGTTGTGACACTCCAAACCCTAGCCTACGTCGTTCCCACGTCATTTTCATGCATTACGTGCATTTTCATTAAAATGCATCATGATTTGATTTGATAATTAAGTTAAACATGGATTATGTGTTTTGAATATGATAATATATGATTTGAATAATAAAATTAAGCTATGTTATAGGCTCGTTTACCGTCAAAAGGCACAAACAGAGCTAATTAGGGTTTTTGGCCCGCACAATCGAAAAATGCCAGAATCGCGTAAAATATGAACCAAATGATTTTGATATTGTGATATGTGTTTATTAACATGTTTTAAAGAGTTTTGGAACCCTAATTTTGCGACGACGTCGTATAGTTTTGGTTCCACGAAAATCATCGAGGTTTCGGACTCGGTTTAGGGCACCGATCGAACCGCGACTAATTTTCGGATTCCGATTTTTAAGGAACTTCAGACACGTGTTATACGTATTATTTTGACACTAAAAACAAGTTTTAAGTAGGTGCTGATTGTGTTTAAAGGATTAAAATTAAGATTGAATGATGTAACTGAAGGAAGAAAGAAAACCTTATGGTTAAGTAATGTTTAAGGCAAAAATTAGATATGTTTGGGTAAGTTTGTGTGCAAGCAGCTGCTGACACAAATTGAAGGCTGGTTCGGGGGAAAAAAAGAAAGAAAACATTGGGAAAGAGAGGAAGAAGAAGAAAGAAAGAAAAGGAAAGAGAAAGGAAGAAAAAAAGAGAGAAAAGATAGGAAATCCAAGGGAAACTTGAATCCATCTGTTCCAGTGTGTTTTTAGTTGTATATGAAGTGAATTGATGTGTTAGAAAGGTTGGAAAAGGGCTAGAAATCTTGGGAGAAGAGAAACAAAATTCTGGGTACATAATTCTGTTTTCTGGGCAGTGTTAAGGTTACTACTTTGGAGGATTATATCTTCCAAATGGTGAAGCATTTCTGAGTTTGGGCTATATGGGTTGATAAAGGGTGTGTAAGAGTAGAATTTGGTCATTTTAGTTTGCCAGAAAACCACCGGAGGTGGCCGGAAAAGTGGCTGGAAGTTTGGTTGACAGATAGGTAAAATCTGGAATCTAGGAAAACAGTGTTGAAGAGCCAACTTTGGAGACTTATGTCTTGAGATTTAGAGGGTTTCTGGGAATTTGGCTCCGATGGTTCGCTAGAGGGTGTGTGGAGGAAGAGAACGGTGGTTGTAGCTCACTGGAAAGCCACCGGAGGAGGACGTACGGTCATCGGGAAGTAGGCTTGAGAGACTGATTTTCTAGGCAGGAGGCTGCGGTAGGCAGGCGGGGGAAGGCAGCCCAAAACGACACATTGCGTTTTGGGAGCCAAGCGCGCGCGAGCGAACGGACGTGGGGAGCTGTGTGGCAGCGGCCAAAACGGCAGCAAGGGTTGTTTTGGTGAAAATAGTGAGCCCAGCACCTAAATTTTGGTAAAATTGCATTTTAGCCCATGAAGTTTAATTTTGCTTATATTTTTTACCTTGAAACTTTTATAAATTATGTTTTGGCCCTACCGACCTAATTTCGACGTCCTGAATCCGTTTTTGATGTCAGAAATTTATTTTGAGACCGTTTTGAGGTCAAAATTAAGATTTAATTATTTTTTAAAAGATTTTAATTATGATATTGGATTTAAATTATTATTTGGCTTGTTTAATTATAGTTTTGATTTAATAATTATAATTATTATTAATTATAATTATTATATGATAAATTAAGTTTGATAATTATTTTTAATATGTTATAAATTGGTTTTAAAATGGAAAATTTTACGGATTGAGTTTAAATTCATGAAAAATAATATGAATTAATTTTAAAACTCAATTATTTCAGAGAATTAAATATTAAATCATCCATCATAGCACATATGGATTTCTGATTTGATTAATTGAACATTATTGCTATGTTATGCATTATAGGAACACCGAGTACTCGAGCAGAGCAGGGTAAATTACCCGAGGCTCCACTGAGCTCACAGCAGTGAGGTAAGTGCTAAGCCGACTTATAAGTTTGATTTGGACTTTGTGAAATTGCCAAGTATGATATATTGAATTGTTTGGATAGGTACTGAAGCCCGGTCATCTGTGATATATAAGATTGCTGTTATATGCTATTATTGAACTGTTTGGACCGGTATTGAAGTCTGGTCAATTGGAAAAATCTAATATATGAATTTGATGTTTGTGGTTCCTAAGTCGGTACAAAAACCCGACCAGTTGAGTTATTTGATCTGATTATAGAGATATATATGTTGTTTTAATCGGTACTGAAGCTGTAACGTCCTCTCTTATACCTTACGTCATAAAACATGCCAGTTTTTTTTACCACATTTTAATTCTCATTTTTACCTAAGTCCAATTCAAACATTCATAGATCATATAATAGAAGCCTAAACCAAAAACTCATACCAAACATATTATAAACCATACTACATATTACTCTCCTATTTATTCAAGAACTCAATTAACATAACATATGACTTATATACATAACCAAAACATATAACATATTGCTATTACTTTTTAAACATGTTAACGTCACTCAGATATTCACAACATACATAATCATGTCATTCATATCATACATGTATAGC
>CANUEY010117084.1:0-31835 GCA_948099555.1 Croton setiger
TTTAACTCAATTAAACCCTTCCAATTAATTTTTCAAATTAATTAAAATTAAAACACAACACATATTTCAATTAAAAATTGAAATTACAAATAAAATATAAACATTTGCAATTTTAATCTTAAAATCGATTTTTAAGATTAAAATCGCAAATAAACATATTTAAATTCTTTTTAATTTCTTTTTTCTTCTTTTTCTATTTTTTTTTTCTTTTTGCAATTTGAAAAATAAAACACACTAACAAATATATTTTTGCAATTAGAAGGGAGTTTTTGAGAATCCATTTAAAAACACGAAAAGGGATTAAAAATATTAGGAAAATAATTTTGGAAAAAAGGAAAGAGCTAGTCGAACAGGAATTTTGGCAATTCCGAATTTGGGACTCTTTATTATCCTTGGATAGTTTTGGGGGTACACAATTTGAGCGTCAACAATAAGCCAAACAGTATTCATAATCTCAATACAATGAACTTTACAGAATCCAAAATCCAAAAATCTCAAAAGCAAAAGAGAAACATTAAAATAACAAAATCAAACATCACATTCAATCTGGTTTCCAGACCAACCTAGCCATTTCAAAATAAAAATTTAAAATAGAAAATAAAGATTAAACAGTACATCAAATACAGCTCCAAATGTTATTAAATAAGTTTTAGATTCTGTAAGTCCAAGTTCAGTTTTTAGAAGAATGAAAATTGAAAACAAAAAAAACGAAATTGGAGCTTCCTTTGATTTTCAATTTCAAATTAATTTTGAATTGATAATTCAAATTAGCTTTACAGAAAGCAAATTACAAAAACCTTTAAATTTTTCTCTTCAATTTGGGATTTCCAAAAAAGCTCTGTTCCTCATATTTAGCTGTCCAAAATTCCTTCTCCCCTGTTGGAATGGCTTCGGCCTTCTTATAGACTTCAACCGCTCCTCTCCACCATCTAGCAATCATCTTTTCTGCTTCCTTTTCTCGGAGTGTAGCTTCATTCTTCTTCAATCTGCTTTTTTTTTCTGTTACACTCTCCTTCCAGCTCACTTCTCCTCTCTCTCTCTCTCTCTCTCTCTCTCTCTCTCTCTCTCTCTCTCTCTCCTTTCTGTTACTCTCAATTTTCGTTTTTGCTCCTTGCTTTTTCCCCATCTCCACCTTCGTTTCCACTTTGCAACTTTCTTTTTATTTTACTTCAATTTCAACTTCAATTCTCGCATCTCTCTTTTGTCTTTCTTCTTTCTGATTTTTGTCTCAATTTAAAGGACTTGATAGTACAATTTTTAAAATCTAAAAGACCTATTAATACAATTTTCAAAATAAAGAGACCTCAGAGTTTATTATGCAAAACCTTAGGAACCTGTAAACAATTACCCCTTATATTTGTTATTTGTATTGAAATAGATAAGTCTAGTACATGTGTTATTGTTGTTCTCCTTAACCTATTTGTAATAATAAGATATTTTAAAAGCATATGGCACTTGTATAATGAATATAGTATATAGTATGGACCACTAATGAGATAATGGTTGCATTATTTATTTGCTTTGCTATAAACCAACCTGACTGTTACTAACTTACTACCCCATATGCACATGAGATAAAATAACAGCAAGTACTAGAAGAGAACGTGTTTGTGTGTGTGTTTTTTTTTTTTTTGTGTTTTGATCAAGTCACCTTGTCGCTTTGATAAGGCATAGGCTGAGCAGAGATTTTATTCTGGGTACTCTTCATTTGCTCCAACTGTTATGAGAGATTATCCAGTATTGCCGTTTTTGACTCAAGTCATTTTCGACCACCTAGCTCGACTGGTGGGTCGTGATATCATTAACACTAATTGTGAAGAATAAACAAATGTTACTAGGGTCGAGCTGGTCATTTTTCGAGCTAACTGACATAAAACGATACTCGGTTAAAGTGGTCCGATTAGAACAAGTCGTTACTCTAAGAAGAATAGGTCATTGCTCTAGCTAGAAAACAGGCTATAGCGGCAACTAAAACTAGCCGCAAACCTTTGTACGACTGTTGCATCACATTTGAAATTTAGCTTAAGAGGTTTCCATTTTCAGAATGGTTTTACCGGGTAGATGCCTATCCGATTTCAAACCGTCTCTTTTTGTATTTTTATTTCTAACCGCACTAAGTTAATTCTCGAGCCGTCACTCCTATTGGACTTTGCTTTTGTCTTTCCTGTTATTAAGTCTGACAAAAAACTCTCAAATTAATTGTTAGGCTGAAATTGTTTACCTATTTTCTGTTCCGTAAATTGTTTCCATTGTAATTTCTTCTCGTCTAATCACCGGTTGCAAGAACAACTTCGAAACTGCTTGCCCGTTTGCAAGATCCATATCCTTTATTGGCTACTGCCTAACTAGCCCATCATTTTGAAACGGGATACAAATCCAGTTGAAGCTATACATTTAACTTTGACTTATGAATTTAATGAATTTAAGGGCATAAAGATGCTTCTGGCCCCATGATTTGAAATAAAGATGAGAATTTAAGCTTTAGCTTGTCTCGTTTGGCCTTTGAGACAACCATGTCTATATGCAATGCGTGAAGCTATTAACCCGGGAACTAGGATGTTGCACTTTTATCCTCCTAAATAAAATGTTTCATCCTCGAAACATACCTGATACAAACAAATGTCGATATGGTTGACGTATAGATTCCTCTGTTTCCCATGTAGCCTAATTATGGTTCCTCTAGAGTATATTGACTAACGGTACCATCTATTTTCAAAGTACATTAGTCTCAAGCATTAATATCCTAACTAGTTCTTCCTCAAATGACAAGTTTGGTCGAATCTCAATATCCTCAGTCGTCAACACATGCGAAGGATCTGATCTATATCTCTTGAGCATCGACACATGGAATACATTATGGATCCGATCTAAGGCTAGAGGTAATACTAGCCGATATAGACCAATGAACCTAGGACTTAGCTTACCCTTCTTACAAAATCTCAAAACTATCTTCCATGCTGATACTTTCAAGAAAACATTGTTGCACGCTTCATATTCAATATCCTTCTGCTTCAAATCCGCATAGGATTTCTAACAGTTATTGGCTTCCTTCAATATCTTCTTAATTACACCTACTTTCTCTTAAGTTTCTCTTACTATCGAGATCTAAAATTTTGTTCTCTTTCAATTTTATCAAACACACAAGAGTCCTGAATTGTCTGCCATACAAAGCTTCATAAAGAGTCATCTTGATACTAGATTGATAGTTTTTGTTGTAGGCAAATTCTATCAAACAGAGGTATCTATCCCGACTACTTTCAAACTCAATCACATAAGCCCTCAACATATCTTCCAAGATCTAGATAACCAACCCTCTTTGACTGCCCGTTTGATTGCGAATGAAATGTCATACTAAAGCTCAATTTGGTGCCTAATGTTGCTTGCAACTTGCCCTAAAACTTTAAAGTAAACTGTGGATCAAAATCGAACACGATGGATATGGGTATCTTGTGTAAGCGGATTATCGAGGATGTGTAGGCCTCATGATGTATGTCATAACATATTTCTTGTTCGTACATACAATAAAACATTGTGCAGTGCTCATTTACATGCCTTCAAGTATGATTTATATGCAAGGTGATGCATGAGCATGCATTGTTCTTACTCATTAAGGATAGTAAACAATTAATTGAGTTATAATATGATATTTGGATCCACATGGGCCTAAAAGTTCATGTCTGCCACCTTTTGATTTTCTGTTATATAAAATAGAAAAATAAAAGGTAGATGCGGCAACACTCTGCTATCAAAATGAGTAGAAAATTATACTCTCCAACTACGTTGAGTGGGTTCAAAAAATTGTGTAGATTTTCGGTCCTAGGATTTCAACAATAACCAAAAAGTTAGGCTTCTTTCCGACTTTATTAATGGTACGAGCTAATTTCTGAATTCGGAGAATTTTTTTGGGGACAGGTAGGTGCTTCTCCAGGAAGAGCTATTTTTTAACAGTATTGTTGAAAACTCTCCGGAGGACGTTGTGGGAACAAAATTGTTGTTCCTTGTTGTACCAGGCCGCTGCTTGTAATTCATTCGACTAAACAAAATTTCTTCGAGCAGAGAATCGGGGGTGATTTCATGGGCACGATGTCGAAGCTTTTATTCCTTTGGCCTTGCCATTAAAGATAATCATACATGTGAGTAGATTAAAGTAGGAAGAAATAATGTCCTTCAGAATAGGGTTGCTGTCAAATTGCCATGAAACTGAGCGGGCTCTTATTTTGCAACATTCTTTTTCCTAATTGGGATGTCAAGATGTGAACCAAGCAGAGGTTTGGAAATTTCCACAGAGCTGAGCGAGCGAGCGAGGTCAACAGGGAGCAAAAAGCCAGTTGCTCTGAGGGAAACTTTCGAGAAGAATTGTCCGGGATGAATGACCTTTCATTTTAATCAAACTGTCTCACAAGACTAGAAGCATTCCCTATTCCAAGGAAATGAGATGAAGACCCGGTTTGAACTGTTCCTAGTTTAGCCTTTATTCCTTGATGGTTCATGTAAGACAGGTTTTCTTGCCGTTATGGTTGTACTATTCGAAGTCCAACCCATTTTTAAGATTAATTGTTGCCGAATTCTTCTTCTTTTTTCCATTAGCAAGTAACCAAATTGTACAAAAAGTTTAGCCAGAATTATGTAATGGATACAAGCTCTTGCATTGTCGATTTAAGAAGGTCGAATTTCAACCGCTGCACCCCCCTCCAAACTGCCAAGATAAGTCTTGGGTAATATATTGCTAGTGGGCTAGGCTAATGGACTTAAACTATTGTAACGGATTACAAAGAAAGGGTTGAAAATTATTTATATTTTTTTTTTCTGGAAAATAAATTTTGCAGTGGGTAGAAATTTATGGTTTGGGACTGAAATCTTTAGGTGTGTACTTTGCTCACCGCACTAATATTGTCATATAAAAATATGAGTGAGATCTATGGAGCGAGAAATGGTGAACTTGCATTAATACGGGGGCTAAACTCTGCTGGGTCCCTTTACAAGTTGGGCCTAAACTACTTGGGTCTTTTGGGGTCCTTTTTAAAACTCTGCTGTCACAACTGTATATGGACAATGAGAGTGACTAAAAGAATATATACTTAATATCAAGTAATTAAGGTAGGAATTGACTCTGCCACAATCAAAACCAGTCAACTTTGCCACAACCGAAGATGAAGAAACTGAGAAACTATTCGATAAAAGATCAAATTAACTCATAACAAAGAAGACATAATTATTTGAGAGGAGGAGAAAAGGACTAAGACCTGAAATTTGACAACCTCGAAAGGAAGAAAATGGAGAAAATCAAAGAGAAAAGAGAAAGCGAAAATAAAAAATGAATAAGTAACAGAGGGAAAAATATGATTGAGACTGATTGAAAATAATCAATATCGGAAGAAAAAATGGTAGGAACGTTGAAAGAAAGAAGAAAATTGAAGAAAACTTAGAAGATTGAAGAGTAAGAAATCAAGAACCGGAAAGACATCGATCTTGAGAATGGAAGATCATCGAAATAACAAGGAAACAAATCATCGTAAAAAAAAAAAAAAAAGAAATTATCGCGAGAAAAGAAATTATCATCAACAAATTCAAAAGAGGGCTGAAACCCTAAAAATTCAATATAAATCTTAACAAAACTGGTAAAAACCAAATTGAATGAGCAAATATAAAGTAATCATCATCAAATTGGAGAATTAAATCA
The DNA here is from genome assembly GCA_948099555.1 of Croton setiger. Classification (NCBI taxonomy): domain Eukaryota; kingdom Viridiplantae; phylum Streptophyta; class Magnoliopsida; order Malpighiales; family Euphorbiaceae; genus Croton; species Croton setiger. The sequence continues at coordinate 5,681 of CANUEY010117084.1, forward strand.
CACAATATCAAAGATTGAAGAAGAACTTGAATTGAAAATCAAAATTGAACTAGAGATTAATAGAATACCTTGAAACTTTGAAGAACATGTAAAAATCCATGAAAAGATGAGAAAAACATATCTATCTCGTGAAGGATTGGAGAACATTCATTAGTTGTCTAAGAAATTGCAAGAAAATAGAGTAGAAGATGAATAGAACAGATAGGAAGATGAAGAACTTCGATGAAAACGCAATCTTAAAAATGAATGGGAGGAAAGAGGAAAAGATAGAAACATGCGTGAAGCGTGCGTTGAAGAGAGAAAATTTCGGTCTGTTACCATGAGAAAAATCTGATTTCCGTAAAATGCTCTCTCAAAACTTTTCATTAACAAAGAGATCCTATTTTTACACAAACTATATTTTCTGATTTTTACAATTTTATCCCAGCTATATATCCTAATATTACTAATAAGAAACCATTTTAAGCAACCCGACTCTCGCCATCATATCAAAAGCTAATAAAAATAAGGTGGAGTCTTTGGAAAAGAAGGTTGAGGAGATCTTGAAGAGAAAGGAGAGTAAGGTCAGTTTAGATTTGGCTTTTTTTTTTTTTTTTGGTTACAGATATAAATATAAAAATAAATTTATTTTATTTAGTTCTTATTATTAATTTAGAAATATATTATTAATATAATAAATCTATTATACAAGATTATTGTATAAAAATATTCATTTATTAAATGTACATAAAAATATACAAATATTGCGATACAATATCTCAACACATACATATATCATTTAATAATTAAAATGAAATATTTTTCTCAAAATATTTATAAATATTTATTTAATTATAGTAAATTAATAATTATGATATTATTTTAAGAAAACTTTAAAAGAGAAGGTGAAACATTTTTAAACTAATTTAACAAAATTTATTATGGTCATAGTTATTTAAAATTAAATTAAAAAAATCAAATTATCAAAAAAAAAAAAAAAAAACATCTAAACATTTGAAAACTAATATTATGACATATCACATCATATTCCTCAGAAATGATATAAACTAAGCTTTTATTCGCATGCTGCGCACATACTACAATTTTGTTAATATACTATAAAGTTTTTATTCAAAATATATTAAAAGAATAATGAATTGAAATTAGAATTTACATATAATATAATTTAAATATTGTTATAAATTAATTGCTTATTATATTTATGATATTTAAAATTTTTTTATCTTAATTATATTATTAATCAACTGTTTTGAATAAAATTTTACTAATATTTTTTATTAGTATTATTTTATAAATGTTAATTTTTTATTAATATGAATTGCTAGAGATAAAAAATATTAATAATATAATCTTACAAATGATAAATATAAGAAATACTAAATGCATAAATTCTTCAAGATAATAAATATAATTTTATTATTAATTCAAATAAATATGATATTAATATTATAAATTTTTAAAAGAATTTTTTATTATTAATATAAAATATTAATGAAGAGAAAATTTTCTAGTAAATTAAATAGAATTAAAAATGTCATTGGTTTTTATGTATGTTCATATATAGATAGATTAAAAAATTGTTTTGAACATTTTTAAAACAACTCCAAATATATACTTTTTTGAGAATACCACTCCATATATATACTGGAACAACTACCAGATATCATGTTCTATAATATTATTATAATAAAATGTCAATAAATTTTAAATATTAACTAATTTTTCTTATTTCATTAATATTTGTATTTATCAATATAATGTGTAAATACACATTTATTTATTTTATATTAAAATATACATATTTATTTTATATACACGTTAGTATATACAAACTAATATGCATATTTATCAGTAATTATACTTTAATATTTCAGAATTTGCTTAAAAAGCTCACATATACTTTAATATTTCAAAAAATTATTTGCTAGACACTAAATATCAAAAGTTGAACGCTATTACATTCTCATATATATTTGTTTTATTATATTCCTTATGATGTTTACTTTTAAATTTATTAGTATTGACATTTTCCAGTAATCAAGATTAATTTCTTACTTCTTAAACTTTGAAATTGTTAACAAATAACGGCATTACAAAATAAAGAATAATTTATTAAAAAAAAAACGAAATGAGATATAGTTTATGAAAAAACAGAAAGGAATATAAAGATACATCTAAGTTCCTTAAAAGAAGACAACTTTTTAAATAAATTGCTCAAATTAAAAATTGTTTTGCAAGACAGGAAGAACATATTTTACTCATTTACAAACCTAAAACCTGAAGCACCTCTTGCTGATACAAAAATTCAGCAAATTTGTCCTTTAGAAATGGAACATTCATATTAATGTCTGAGTTAGAGTGACAATGTTAAAGCTCCTTGTGTGACGATTACACTATTTGATTACAAATTTATGGGGACCATTACCTGTAAAAAATAAAAATCTACTAGTAACTCAAATTCTATCATTAACCGCTCCAGAGAGCAGATTGACGTAAAATACCTTGTGAGGATTAGAAATTTTCTATATGATGGCAACGAAAATTACTCCTGATGATTTTTTGCATAGCGGCATGTAATGCCTTCCCCTTCTATTAATCTTTCCACTACATCTGAAGGCAGGCCAATCATTTCTAATGTCTTCTCCCACAATTTGTGTGAGCTCTCAATATTGTGCGCTTCTTCGGAAGGATTTGCTGGTCTACAATCTTGTGAGATGAATGCACAAACAGGCCAGTCATCTGCTTTTAGTAATTCACAGTACTCTGGAACCTGAGGATCAGTGGCCGAAAAAAGTGCACTCCTTGAACCTGAATTAGTACCATTTCAATTAGGTTAGGTTGGGTATGCAAAAGCCCTATGGTGTACATCTGGCTCACATGAATGGCAGTTACACAAAGCAGTTGAAAAAATGAAGCTTCTCATTAAGCAGCATGCATTGCAATATTTCAGGCCCTGCAATTTCAAAAATAAAAACTGGCATCCACAGGATGCTAGATATCAACAACAACAACAACAATAAGCCTTAATCCCAAACAAGTTGAGATTGGCTGCATGGATTCTCTAGTTGCTCACTGAAATATTAAATCGATAAATATATAAATAAATAACTAAACTATGCAGGCTCCATGACATGGATATTACGTCTCCATTCCGTAAATTTTCAACAATGACTTCCCTCCAAATAGCCTTTGGTCTACATCTTCCTCATTTAGTCCCCTCGCCCACTGACATATCACATTTGCGAACCGTGGCATATGGATGCCCACGTTGGACAATGCCCATACTATCTAAGTTTTCCCTCTCTCACCTTATCACCAACTGCCGGTACATGAACTTTTTGTCTAATATGTTCATTCCTAATCTTGTCACAAGATGGTGGACAACAAAAAATAAAATAAAATGGAAGAACAGGTATTGGAAAATGGGCTGTGTGCTTCAATTTATGGCACATTACTCTAATTGGAATACATAGCAAAACGTATATTCAAAAGACAATAATGTCTAACTGGTTTTATGATAAAGAAATCATCATTCATCATCATTCCATGTGACGAGGATAAACAATGTATCAGCATTTGGGAGACTCACCCTCTTGTGGACTGAAGATAAAGTAAGGTATCAGGTGATAAGCTGCTTGCACGATTCTGGGAAGATCCCTTGCCTGCATTTGAGTAAACACAAATTTATAATCTGATTCAATTATAAAAAGCCAGAGAAGGATTGGTCACTCAAACTAACAAAAAAACATTATAATAAGATTTCATCAAGTGGGTAACAAATAATATCTGAAACTACAAGATAAAGATCAACATATTGCAAGGTTTTCAACTTCATAAATTATTTAGTTTATGTTTCTCATGAGGAATACTATGCATCACAATAGTATCAGTTTGCAACTGTAAAAATGGCACAACAAGATAATGAAAGAGCATAGTGATTATAACAAAAGGCAAAAGAAACACATATACAAAGAACTAATAAACTGACTTGCATGATATGTGTTAAAATGAATAAAACCAGCATCATCTTCTCGAAATTCCTAAGAGAAAAATAAACATTGTCAATTCAGGGGAAAAGGAATAGCCACCAACATATTGAAAAAATTATCTATATAGCAGGCTGAAGGTAGTAGTTGTTCCCAATTCTCACATTGAAGCATAAAACAACAATGAAGAAGCACATTCAAATCTGAAAACTTAAGGAAGAAATTAAGCATCATTAAAGTTTAATAGACTTTTTAGTATGGTATGAAACTATGAATAGAATAGAAAAGTGGCCACACGAACGATAGGATTATTGTCTTTTTTTATGAAAAAGAAGCCAGCACTTGTACATTTAGTTTAAATTTTGGCCCAAAAAAAAGTACGAATAGCAACCAGTTATTATGGAGAATAAAGTTGTTAATGTAACAATAGGTTGGCCTCTATATATCAAATAAATATGCAAGAGCATTTATGGGACGTAGAAGATCTCTAATCTTTTGTATTGCTCAGCGCAAAATTCCAGCAAAATATGAGCTCAAGTAACTCCACGAATATAAATGCGCAACAGTAAAGCAAAAAAAAAGCATACAGATTAGTTCATCATTCAAATACAAGCTGAAGTAACTTCATACATGTAAGCATGTGTTTTCCAAGATACAAATAAAAATTGATTTCGAAAGAGACTTACAACGTTAGTATGGACAACTCCAGGGGATACACAGACTACACTAATTCCAGCTTCAGCAGGAAGACGTCTATGAAGAACACTACTAAACATGATCTGCAATAGAAAGAACACCAAGTTTAAATTCATTGCATTGATGTTCAAAAATACTCAAGACGATGTTCATTTACATTCCGTAATGACAACCAATACATGTCCAACTGGAATAGCAAGTAGAATGAGAACCTTTTCAACAGTAGAATTTGCTACACATAGAATCCTAATGAACTTGACGGTGTGTTTCTCATTTTAGGTGAAAAGAAAATGAAAGCTGATCAGGAGTACAATTTTGTAATTACATTTCAGCTATAAGTTTATTATCTTAGAAATGGAATCGGAATAAGATCTTCAAATGGCTATTTTAGGTAGTATTAGGTAAAATCATAACCAATAAGTATTCAGACTAAGAAGTTAATGATTTTACACAGAGCATAAAATTAGAGGGAGAATTTGGAGGGAATAGAGAGAGATCTTCAATTGACTCTGGAATGAATGGCAAAATAACATTCCCAATTTATACAACCAATCAGATTGATTGTTATACAGCTAGGTAACTGCCTCTAATAGCTTATACTAGCAAAATAGTACGTTCAATATTTTCCCTCCAACAACTAATTAATTACATTCAACTATTATACTCTATTCCGCAGAAATATTAAACTGTCATTCCCTACTCTGAAGTCTAATTAACTCTGCTCCTAATTCCATTTTTCTTCCTATATTATGTAACAGGCAGGACTATACCCAGTTCAAAAATAGGCCCTTCTATATGATTTTGCAGGAACTTTTGGACTGAACTGTTTGTGGGAATAAAAACTGCTGTGTACCTGTGCTAACTTACTACCAGTGTATCCCACATAGCTTGTATATTTTCGCTTCCCAGAAGTAACATTCATATCTTCTGTGTCCACAAAACCAACATAATGCATCTGCACGAGAAAATGTTAAAATCAACTCACAGCTGTACAAGCTCACGATAGTATAGGAAGATAAAATTTTAATATCATATGACCTAGCCATTGAAGAAGCTGTCACGGAAAAATTGGCGTACAATGCATGAAAACATGGGAACATGAGAAAATTGGCTCTTAATGTGCAATGCGCCACAGTCAAAATAATCGTTGTACAGAAAATTTGCTGAGGAGCTGTAAGCATCTAATTGGTCTTATATCAATCTACGTTGGAGAGAATTAATTTTATTTGTTCCATTATTCAGCAGAGCAGGTTCTCTTTATTTGGAATAGATGGGTGCTTTCAAATGCATTAATGCAGTTACTTGAAATTCAGCAATTCCTGATAATGAAGAAGATTGTCTGGCATGGTTGCAACTACAGAACTACTCATCAGCAGTTTGTAATTTGAAAGAATCTGGGGATGTGGAATGACAATTTGTATAGTTTGTTCACTTTTCCTTTTCTTTCCTGCTGTTTATTCAGATTATTCTGTTGCATAATGCTAATTAGACATTTGGGGAAATAGGACTTATTCCAGTAAATATGTATGAAAGAATACAGAAATTGTTAATCAAAAAATCCATTGATGTGAATGCAATGCATATATATAGAGTCCACAATGATTCTCATCTAGTAAATGCCTCATTCAACCAAAATTTTTGTAACCCCATAAACTGCTAAGCATATTAGAAAATGGACAGAGGCACATTTAATGAATTGCATCTATCATGTGCAAGTCTCTAAATTCAGCAATAAATTGTCAGCACAATTTGAAAACTCCCAAAAGATTTTCACAAAATCAATGTTAAATCAAATGATACAGCAGAAAATAGGCATAATAAGTTTTCATAGACAAAATAACTTACTACTGAATTCACATTGATAATACGACTGGGAGAACCTCTAATTAGGGATGGCAAAAGCATTATTGAAAGCATTGCTGGAGCCAGATGGTTCACTTGCATGTGTTCTTCATATCCATCTTTTGAAAACTTTTGTGGTTCTGAACACAAGAATGTTGATGCATGAGTTAGACTCTTTTAATAATGCATCTGGATATGAAATGTTTGTCCATGCAAATAATATGGAGCTATTAGTAATTCCGACGAAAAAAAAAAATTAACCACCCCATACTCAATCGAGAAAACATCCAAACCATTTAGCAGCAATGAACTAGAGAGTTGCTTAGCAAACATTATTGATAAGAGTACTGAACGGAAGCAGGAAAATATAAATGATATCATAAAGTTTATTTATTGCATTCAAAGCCAACCATCAACATTCATACTTTTCCTCACTGCAACCACTCATGCAAAACATTTTCTAACAACTTCCTCCTAGGTGAGAAAGAAAAGACCACAGGGAAGGAAATTGAAGAAGATAAAAGTATCTTTTAAGCAGGACTAAGGAAAAATATAAACAAATAATCAAAAACTCAAATTACATCACTTAAGCAATAGACGGAAAGTCCTAGATTAAGAAAAAAATGACAAAGCAGAAATGCATGGAAGGTTTTGTCTGCCATTTATAAGAATGTGAAACCTGATCCTCAAAAGATCTTGCATTAGTTTCCAACCAGATACAGAAGATGACTATTTGACTATAAATATAGCAACCTTATAATTTCTGGGCCATCTTCTCTAAGATGCTTATTACAAATAAATCAATAAAATTTTTTTTTTCCTGAAAAAGAAACCTCCTTAATCACTGTTACTGAATATAATGCACTCATCAAGAAATAATGCCTTAATGGAGTCGTTGGAACTTTTTTTATTTTTTCCATACCACTTATTAGAAGAAAAAAAAAAAAAGAAACTTTGATTCAAAAGTCACTTTAGCCTTCCAAATATGTTTACATCAAGACAACATTATTCAACATCATCCTAATAAACATGTATTCTTCAAATAGATGTGATATTTGAAAATTTAAAAAATATTCTGTAGCATCCAATTAAATATTTGAAAAAACTCATTAACACAACAATAAGCCTATAACACAGAAAAGTCAACTATTTTTCTCAATTAACATTAAATTGCCTAGATACCAAAAAACATCCACGAGCTCTAAATATTAGCTAAGCCTAGAAAAGGGGAAAAAACTCAATAAATAATGCACTCATCAAGAAATAATGCCTTAATGGAGTCGTTGGAATTTTATTTTATTTTTTCCATACCACTTATTAGAATTTAAAAAATAAAATAAAATAAACTTTGATTCAATTCACTTTAGCTTTCCAAATATGTTTATATCAGACAACATTATTGAACATCATCCTAATAAACATGTATTCTTCAAACAGATGTGATATTTGAAACTTTAAAAAATATTTGGTAGCATCCAATTAAATAATTGATCAACATTTGTTAACACAAAAATAAGCCTATAACATAGAAAAGTCAACTATTTTTCTCAATCAACATTAAATTTCCTAGATACCAAAAAAATCTATTAGCTGTAAATATTAGCTAAGCCTAGAAAAGGGGAACAAACTCAAAATTTTATCACTTAACTTCTCCCGGTATTTTAATTAACCCTAGAAAGCAAGAAAACTAGTTTTCTGATTAACATGTGTACTATTGCATTTTGGATTATGGTAAATTCAAGGAAGCGGAAAACAATGGATCAATGACCTAAAACTTAAAAAAATAGCATATAGATAGAACCCTAAGGACATTTCAAATCAAAATTTACATGTGAATTACTAATGCAGCATATTTCAACTATAAGACTAACAGGTGGCTATATGTTTTGCAATATTCTTCGCAGCCCTGAAGATTATAATTTATATAAACATATCATAGCAATAAGAACAGCATTGAAAACTGATATCATTACAGGTAAGTTATATTTGGAGAATAGCTAAACAAGACCAACCTCCGATGGAAAATATCCCAGCATTATTGATGAGAACATGCAAAGGTGCCGACCGTGCATTCCATGCTTCAGCAAACTTCGAAACTGATTCCAGCGATAGAAGATCAAGTTCCATCACCTAGTGAACCAAAAATAATAAGTCAATCATTTCAAATTTACAATGAACAGAAACAAAAAAGTCATCTGTAACTGATTTATAATAACCCTCTGTCTTTCATATATAAGAGCCAAATTCACATTTGAAGTATCAACGAATACAAGTACATAATAGTGAATGATTCCATGAAAATAGTAGACTTATATGCAGCATTGATCAGATGATATTGGCTGATACCTCAACATTGAGCGGAAGGCCGATTCCTGACTGTTCATTCTGCCATTTCAGGATTAATTCTTGGGCTGCCTTTGGATTCCTTACAGCCATGACAATATGAGCACCTGCCTCAGCAAGTTGCCTATTCCAATGAAGAGCAAACTAACTAATAAATCCTTCATGTTATAGGAAAAATAAAAAGAAAAGTGTGAAACACAGTGTTTTTATGTTTAAAAACAAAATAAAGATGCGTACTTTTCAAACACATTATAGTAGAAGAAATCCATGAAAAAAAGAAGGGAAAGAGTCTAATCAATTCAAGTCAAAAGGCATTCATCAGTTGACCAATCCCATGGCAATATCCTGATTTATGAAAACAGACAAAATGGCAGTGTTATTATTAGTCTGTAAACTGTTGCAGTGTACCGAAACCAAAGTAATAGATACTTTGCCTTCTTTTGAAGTCCGAATCTCAACGTATTTGAAATTATTATTCAGAGAACAAATAGACATTCTTAAAATGCAGTGTTGTCTGGTATTTACATAAATTTTTAAGGATTTCAGCATTCAATGAGATTGTGATCTAGCTTTAGATGCAGCTAATGGACCTCAGGCAACTCTTAGGGATGAAGCACAAGTTCTATACCCCCACCCACCTTCAAGCTTGATTTTGCGGAAGTAATTTTATTTCAAGGTAAATCTTAGGGTATACCATTTTCAAACCTTCAAGATCAAATCTTAATAGTTATGCATCAAAAAGTTTGGGGATAATTCAAAGACACAATAAGCAGGTTACGTATTGCATCCACATTTTTTCTGTAAACAAAATGTTGTCTGTGGCAACAAGAGCTCTTGCTATCCAAGATATAAATTATGGTATTATACAATTAGCAGTACTTCATATAGTCTAATGGCACTTCCACATGTTTACAAGCCATCCACCAAAAGCCCAGTGAATTTCACAATCCCCACTTTTATTCTACCCCTAACCCAGAAGTTCAATATCTATTTCGTTTATATAGCAAATAATAAAACATTTTAATCCAAAGATGATTTTTTTTTTGGAGGAATCCATCCAGTGTTCCAAGGTATTAAAATTGTTGAATGGCCCAAACTAATCCGGATAGCCCTGGATTGACAACCTAAGCGGTAAAAGGCTGGCCTCAAAGTTTGGTCCATGTCCCCTAACCTCTGGTTAAGGGACAAAGATGTTAAACCATCTACTTGTTAATGTTGATGATATCATCCACAAAATAGAGAATAAACCAATTTATCAGAAATTTCTAATAACGAAATATCTTCCTCCACTTATCAAACTATCAATTGTTAAATTTAATTCTTCATCCTTTCTAAAAACAATGAACTGAAAATTTTGAAAAATTGAATCCAGGAAAACACTCAATAATATCACATTACATGGGAAGCTCAAAACAGCAAGTAACAAAGACAGAGACGAACAAAACCTGGCAATTTCAGAGCCGATACCACTAGTGGATCCAGTAACAATGCAAGTGAGGTCGTTAATGGGAGGTAAAGGAAGAGGGTTTTGTAAGTGACTGGCCATTATTCTCTGAAACAGCATCTCATGAATCACATACATCCATCCTCTCAACCATTCTATCCATCCTAATCCCTCCTTCTTCTTTCTCGAAGATGATGTTGCTGACGACGACGTTGCCATTGCTAAGATTTCAGATCTCTGCTATAAGCAGTGTGTTTAGTATGGCAGAGAGGGTCTTAGATGACGAGTAGGGACATTCAATGGTGTGGTAGATGCTAGTTCACCAGGTCTACTACCCACTTTGTATGGTGGACTACAAGGTAAAGTGGTAGTCCAGCCCAAATATCAAGATACAGACGGACTAGGAGTAAGCCGCGCCCAACTTCTCTCGATTTGCCCTGTCACCCAATCAGGTGGTGACAAGTAGCCGGCAAATTTTTTTTAAAAAAAATATTTTATCTAACAAATTCTGAAAAAATTATATATTTTTTTTAAAATTAATAAAAATAATTCTGTTTATTTGTAAATTAAGGAATTTTTTTAAATTAAGAAAAATTAGTTTAGTTGTAAATTTTTAATTTGATTGTAAATATATATATATATATATATAATTTTCTACATCTAATTGTTTTAAATTTATTATAAAAAAATTTGATTATCACTTAAAAAAACTATTTTTTTTCAATTATGAGAATTATGTACAAACATCAACAACTGCAGACGGCGGATTTGATGAAGCATGTATGGCATTTTAATAATAACACATAATTTTTTTAAAATTTAAGTTTAAATTTTATATATTTCCACTAATTTTAGTTCATCATTATTTTTTTTAATTATGTATTCCCATTATTATTATTATTTACTAATTTATTTTAAAAAATTAATTAATTAATTTTAAAAATTGCCATAATAAAATTAAATAATTTTTCCTAAAATTAATAAATATAAATATATTTAATTAATTATTGCTCACCTTTATTAATAAATCGTAAATTTTTTTAATAAATTTATTAAGTTAAAATATAATGCGTTAAAAATTTTAGGGGTCAAAATGTAATTATTTTAAATCAATTTCAATCCAGAGAGACCTATTTGCAATCCGTCAGAAACTTCAGATGTCAAAATGTAATTTATTAAAATCAATTCTGGCAGGACTAAATTTAAAAGAATTAAAACTTTGCTAGAATGACTAAATTGCATGAAATTATAAACTTTAGAGGTCAAAATGTAATTTTACCAAATTCAAGTTCTCAGGAGATAAAATTCACCAAAAACGCAGCAAAGGCTGTCGTTTTGGGTCGTTTTCTACCTTCGGTTTCTGCTTCATTTTCTAGATTTGCCTAGTTCTGAACTCAACTTCTAGCCAAGTTTCCGGCAGTTTTCCGGCGAATTTTCAGTCGTTTCTCACCACCAATCTCTCCCCACGTACACCCTCTAGAGATCTCTCAAGCCCAAATTAAACCATGTACGCTAGATTTCCTATTTTTCTCTCTCTTTCACCCTTCTCGATCACTGTTTTCACAATTCCAGATTTGCCTGGTTTTCTTCCCAACTTCCAGCAATTTGTCCAGCCACCTCCGGCGACTATCCGGCTGTTTCTCACCACCAATCTCTTCCCCTGCACCCCCTCTATAGATCCCTCAGGCTCAAATCAAGCCATGCAAGCTATTTTCTCTTATTTTTCTTTCACTTTCCCCCTTCCCAAACACTGTTTTTGCTGGGTAGAATTTCTGCAACTACTATTTTCTCTTTCCCTCTCTGTTTCTAGCCTTTCCCTTCCTTGTATATCACTTCTAACCTTCTCCTACAAGCCTAAGGATCACACAGAAGGTATCAAACCAAGCTTTTTTCCCATTTTCCTCTCTTTTCTTTCTTTTTTTCTCTCTTTTCCTCTTCTTTTTTGTTTTCTTCTTCTTACCTTCATTCTCTTTCATTTCTCTCTGTTCCAAGCTTGTTACCATCCTCTACACATCCTGCTTCAAGTCCCTAAACATCAACTTTACACCTCCTACTACTCTTTTAATTAAAAACACAAATTATCCCTTTTAACTTAATGCTTAAGCTTTATTTCACTTCCTTCATTTTACCCTTTTACTTTTCTGTGTAAATCCATTCCCTTAAGTCATTTTCTTTCTGATTTTAACTTTAAAATAATAATAACAACTTATATTTTATATTTTGTCGAAATTAGGTTCGAAAAATATTCGCGGCTCGGTCGGCGGTCAAAATCGACTCCGTAACCTCGTCGACATTTGTAGAACCGAACGTTCTCATAGTTTTAAGATTCTAAAGAACTTAACATCATTTAAATAATCAAAACACAAAATGCCAAATTCATTTCTTTTAAATTTTCCGCGGTTTCGACGTTTTATCGGTTGCGCGAGCCAAATCCTAAACAGGCTTCGTTTACCGACTGAAAACGAGCCTAAAACATAACTTATTTTCATTCTTTAACTTATTCCTTAACATATTCAAATTATATATTACTTGACCAATAAGAAAATTCAATTTAAATGATGTTTATGTGATGAAAATGCATATTATGCGTGAAATGACGTCAAAAGTGACATTGTAGTTGGTTTAGAGTGTCACATCATTATAAACACAGAAACTGAGACAAGTATAAGTTATGAACAAAAACACTATCTATTTTGAATGAAGGTCATGGAAACAGAAAAACAAACTGAAACTGGAGGAGAAACTCGGTTTTAGATGATAAAAAAACCTTAATCCACCAGGGGCATAACAGTAATAATGCAAGAGAAATGGCTTAAATCTTTTACTGTTAAGTTAAATATACATCAATACAATGAATAGAACAGCAATGAAACGGTTTAACTTACGGAAGTCTAGCTTGCAATGACAAAAAAAAAAAAAAGAATTGAAGGCAAACACAACCAAGAGCTTCAGATTGACCTAAATAATATTCATACTCATAATCCAAATTAACAACTAAATCTGCCAAACTGAGACTCAAACAGAAACAACCATAAATGAAAGACACAGCACCATGAGCAACATCCAAAGTATGAAACAGAAAAAAAAAAAAACTAGAATACCAAGCTGGATGAATCAAGTACTTATCTAGGATCCCAAACATACATAGACATATTCAAGAATTAAAATTGAAACTGAAATGAAAAGTGCCTCAGATTGTTGTGATTCAAGCTTAAGCAAGGAAAATATTACAATATTTTATAAAAGCAAAGTTCCTCTCAAAACCAAGAATTCACTCCTCAGAAATTACAACAAAAGAAAGGAAAAAGACAGAATCTTTCTAATACGCCAAAACTGATTCCCAATTTCAAATTAATTTGAAATTGAAGCCAATTGCAAAGATTATAAGGGGATGAAGAAATTTGAAACCCTAGGAACTTAATCCCCAAATTACAATTTGAAGAACCTTGGTTTTCCGAAAATTCTCAATTCTCAATTCTTAAAAACCACAAACCCTAATTACTATTTTCCAGAAATTGAAGAAGAAAGAAAGAGCTTACTCATTTCAATTTTTTTGAAAATCTCTCCCTCGAATCCCAAAATTCCTTCCCTTTTGTAGGCAGAAGGTCTGCCTCTCTCTTCTCATTCATCTTCCGCATGCCTTCGCCCTCTTACAAGCTAGCTAAGGAACGCCTCTTTGCTCTTACTCTTCCACGGCTTTCACCCATCGTCATCATTATACAATTGTGTCATGCTTCAAGACAAGAACCAGAGCTCCCTGTCCTCTCTCTCTCTCTCCTTTCTACTGCTTCTCTCGTCTGTGGCTTCTGTCCTTTCTTTCTATTTTTTTTTTCTTCCCTTGATCAAAATGGTGTCATTTTTGGTATTGTGTTTTGCTTCAATTTAAGGGCAAACAGGCTTGATCGAACCAGTTCAATTCGATTCAAGCCTCAAACCCTCCTTTCTCCTTTCTTCTTCTTTTTTTTCTTCTCTTCTCTTTTCTTCTTTTATTTTCTTTTTGATTCTTTTTTTTTCTTCTTAAACATAAAACAAAATAAATAAAAATAAAACTAAAAATTAATATTAAATTTAATTAAATAAAATGAAATAAAATAAAAAGACTTAATTAATTCTAAAATTAATTAAAAACATTTAATTAAACTCTTTTTTAAAACGCAGACTGAAAAATGAGAGAGGGAGGAAAATTTTGGGGTATTTTTGAAACAAAAAACAAAAAAATAATTTTCAAAAGAATGAAATCAGCTGGAAACCGGGAAACCGAGCTTGAAATTTTTTCTTTATCATTTCTCTCTCTCTTTTTTTTTGTTTTTTGTTTTTGGGAAAAAATCGAGCGTCAACATCACACATCGGATATTGATAAAGAATTGATATGATATATAAGTTAGACCATCTAACAACTTAGCCAACTTGGGTTTATGCTAGTGAATTTGGGTCTAAGTAGTTGACGATGACTGGTTAGTTAAATCATTTTAGAGGCTTGTACAGTCAGACTCCAGTGTAGCTGCACACTGGTCATAGTACCTCAATTTTGAGTCATGACATACAAACCCAACTTTTTCTGATCTCATAAGACCTATGTCTGAGATTTTAATTCAACTCAAGTTTATTGAATTATTACATCCTCTTGATACCAAACCTCTGATAGTCAATTACCTAAAAGGTTTAGTCCTAGTACTTAATATGCATTTCATCAAGTGTAGAGGCATGACATAGACAAGTGTCTCTGATTAAATTATAAAATTTATAATTTGATAGATGATAAAAAGAGGACTATCCTAGTGTAAAATGATGACTCAGTTAGTGGTGGAAACAAAAGTAGAAGAATGATGAACAAGATTTTGTTTTTATATGATTGTTGAACTATATTAAAATTGGATGATATTATTGTTTCCCTTTCATAATGAACCAATATTTTTTTATGCTAATATTCTCATTAAGATGAATTAACTTTGTGAGTGATTTCATATGCTTAAGAATTTCAAAAATTACTTCGTAACCTTTCTATGATTAAGTTAGTCTATTAACTATTACTCAATTTTAAATCTCTAACAAAATACAAATGAAACATAGAATATAAGCCTTAGAGAAGAATGTTGCATCCATTGAAGCCTCACTTACCTCCATTAAAATAGAGCAATAACAAAAATTCATGGACCTTAAAAATCTCATCCTTAAAGGTAAACCACTACCCTCAATGTCACTAAAAGCTTTAATACCAATACCCCCAAACAACATGCACCTTTTTCAACTCTAAATCATAATGCTCTCTAACAACCACCAATTTTTACTGTTTTAAAAAACTCAAGATGCCCATCTTTTTCAGTCTAGACCTAATTAGTTGAATCACTTGAATAAAGCAATATTTTAAAATCCATAATACCCTTCTAAACATGCAAGTTTTGCCACTTATGTTGGTGTAGAAGGTTACCTAATATAATAGTTATTATGGTTTTGGAATTTTAAACCCAGTTTAGATTGAACTCAAATAAAAAAAATTGATTTGATAGTTTGATAGAGAATCAGTTGAGGATCCCTTTAAATATCTTGCTACTATCAAGCAATTGGGCAATGCCTCTAATTTTATTGCCCAATTCATCTCTTGAGTAGCTCAAATTCTAGGTCTTTTCGAACCTCAGTTATTTGATGGATTTTGTTTTGATATTCATATTCACATCCATCCATAAGATGCCACTAATATTCCAAAAATTCTAAAAAAGTCACTCTTGAAATTAAAAAAGAACTAGCCCAACCAATACAACTCAAACCATCATTCAAACTCTCCTTTTTATGACTATAACACTTCTTATGGTCTAAACCTAAAACCATAAAATCCTACACCACTAATCCATTCACTAATTAGATTCGAAACCCACTCCTTTAACTCATCATGTATTGACCTAAATACCTCTAATTGCACCTTTCTTACCCTTTAAAACCTAACCATAAAACTTAATTTCCTTCCCTCTCCACTACCAAAATCTAATCAAGAACTCCTTTGTAATTGTGGCACTGGACATTATTGTGACTGCCAAGACTTATGAGTAATGGGACTATGCTTTTGCTATAAACAACTGTATTCACCATTGCATAAACACCCTAACAAATCCCTAAAGCCATTATCGATGATGAAGACAAAGCACCCACGAATGATGGTCTACTTTCTCTTACTAAAAGCGATATACCTTTATAATCCATTGAGATTGATGAAGCCATGTCCCCTTCCTTGATCTCCCATTGTTATTTATTGGTGGAATTTCTCAACCTAAAACAATAAAGTTAATGGACAAGCTTTCTTCTTGTTTAATTGTTGTCATGAAAGATTATGGAGCAAGCCATAATTTTATATGCAGTAAGCTAATTTCTCAATTTAACCTCCTAATACAAACTAGGCACGGATATAAGTACTAAAATAGAGATAAATTGAATCAAAGTTTATTTTAAAGTGAAAACGCAAAATGTGTAAAGTTCAAAGTAAAATTTATATTTAGGCCTTTGAAAACGACACCAAACGATTCAAGAAACGGCATTATGAACGGTATGGTTAAATATTTTTATTCCCCTTTTTAAAATATTTTATTTGATGACATTAAAAAAATTTTTGGGGGTTTTTTTTTTAAAGAGACAAATTTTGGAACTTTTAACAAAATATTTATAAGGGGTAATTATTTATAGGTCTCTGAGGTTTTGCATAATATAATCTAGGGTCTTTCTATTTTGGAAATTGTATTCATAGGTCCTTATGGTTTCAAAAAAATTGTACCATTAGGTCATTCTACCAGAAACGCCGTTAGTCAACTGAAAAAATCAAACAATTTGGATTAAATTTTTAAAAAATGACAAAATTACCCTTTGGTTTATTTGAATCGAATCATTCTAATTAAACCCAATCTTTAAATATATATTTTTCCCTTCTTCTCCAACTTTTCATCTTCTCTCTTTCTCCATCTTTATATCACGTTCTTCTCTCTTCTCTCTCACCTCATCTCTTCATCTTCTTCTTCTTCAAGAATCAAGCCTTCAAGAATCAAAGCCTGAACCCTCCTCTCAAAACTTTGAAACTTTGACGCCAACGACTCTTTGCTTCAACAAATGATCCATGGCCATCGAAAGATCTCTGGTGCTGGTGGTGGTGGAATCGAAAGATCTCTGGTGGTGGTGGTGGTTGGAACCGTTTGCTCTTCGCTGTCCTGTAGATTTCGGTAGGGGAAGGGAAGAAGTTTCGACCTGTTAAGGTATCATTCACTGTTTAATTTTAATTTTTCTGCTAGTTTAATTGATTTGTCCATTGATTCTAATATTCATACTAAAATATCCCAATTTTAAGCTTCTGATTTGATTTCAAAACCAGATTTTGAATGAAATTGATCAAGACTTGACAGAATTCAAGTGTGGCATTGCTCATCTCTTCTGTAAGTTAGAGAATTTTTTTTTTCTTTATTGATAATGATGCTTAATTGGTTATTTGTCATTATAAATCTCATTTTCATAGATGTGGGCTATAGAGTTCTTTGCTTAGGCAGGAACTCAAACCAGATTTTTTTTTTCTTTAACATATCTTCCACCAGAATGACCAAATTTGCAAGGTGCTCCTATAACAACAGCGTCAGATGCTTCTGCATCTTCTTCATATTCCTTTGTTTATTTTTTTGCTTTTATGATTTTTTGATTGAAATACTGTTTAGATATATGAGTTTGTGATTTTATGAGTTTTTATATTTTTTGATAATTTAAAAGGAAAGATTTTATTTGATGTAAATTTACAAATACTGTGATAGTGAAAAATTGATATGATTCATGAGTTTATGATTTTGAGACCAAGTTTATAACATATGTTGAATTCTTTTTCTTATTTTAATTGGATTGTAAGATGATTTGGAGGAAAAATAAAAAGAAGATGAAGATTTGGAAAAAAAAATAATCTGGTGGTAGTGAAAGCCATGGATGAACGAAGAGAAAGGGAAATTAGGAAGATGATGATGGGTTATGGTGGTGGAGTGGATTCGAGTAGAAGAGAAAGAGATAATAATAATAATAATAATAATAATAATAATAATAATAATAATAATAATAATAATAATAATAATAATAATAATAATAATAATAATTAAAAATTTAAAAGTTAAAATTAAATATACACATAAAAAAATAAAAAAGACCTAATAGTATGATAATGTAAAATTTAAGGACTTGAAAAAAATATAATATAAAAGATAATATTGTTATTTTAATTCAACTTAACAGACGATTAACGTTTATTGTGTACGGCAAGACCTAATAGTACAATTTTTAAAATTATAAGGATCTATTAATACAATTTCCAAAACAGAATGACTCCAGAGTATATTACGCAAAATCTCAATGACCTATAAATAATTACCCCTAATTAAAAATTAAAATTAAAAAGTTTATGTATAAATGAATATTTACTTATAATATATGTTAAAATTATTTTTGAAGGTAAAATTTGTAATATATATTGTAAATATACTCCTGTTATTTTATATTGGCTTTCAAATTTGATATTATTTTATGCAAAAGTTTGGTTATGGTTATCTAATTATATTATAGTTGAATATTATTTGGAGGTAAAATCGATTTCAATTCTTAGATTATAGAATTATATCAAACATAAATTTACTCATTCATTCCAAATACACAAATCTTATTTCAAAATAATTGTATTAGGAATTCATATGTAGTTAAATTCTAAACTCTTAGTTTTTGAAGGGAGGCCTTGAATTCGAATTGTGACATTAAGCCTTCAAATAAAGTCACCCCATGCATCAAAATATCTTGCAAATTTGGCCATGATGAACTTGAACATTCCCATAGCATAATTAGTATATTAAAAGAACAAAAGCAAAATTATATTTTTTATTCATAAAACAAGTGACAAATTTGATAATTTTTGTAAACTAGTTTTCAACGAAGCATCGATTTAAGAAAGGAAAAACGAATGATAAAAGCATCTATTGGTGTTCTTGGGGACACTTGTGGGGAGGCCAATGAAGAAAAGCTTATTTTGTAGGTAAGTAGATAAGAGAGTGACAACTCAAACTCTCAAACAATTTGTTGGGACATTTATAGTTAACGACAAATCGCAGCAACAAGTACAGAAGAGCACTATCATTACACTTAATTTGGAATATTAGAAAATTTAAAATCGTGTAAAACAATATTTTAAACCTTAATTCTAAATTTTAAATCATTTTCTTTCATTTCCATTAATATATACAACATTGATAATATTATTACTACTATTATTCAATTCCATAAGGTATTTTTCAATTAAATTTGACAATTCCCCTCTATCAAATGCTTCAACATCTATATATTAGGAATATGTATAAATAATACTTTTCTAAAATTGGGTTTTGTTTTTTAGTATTTTCTAAATTGGATTATGCAAATAGCACTTTTTTGACCAAAATTTTTTAATAAATGGCATCTTAATTGGAAAATTTACTTTTATAATCTTTTAGTTTTTATTCTAATTTTCTTTTCTTTTCAATTATTCTCTTTCCTACCCCACTCTCCCTTCTGGACACTTAGACAACATAATTTTTTTTTTTTGAAGAAATAAAGCAACAACATAAAATTAAAGGAGGATACAAATTGATTCGGTCATAGTTTTTTCTAAAATGAAATTAATTTTTTTTAGTTTAGGTCATTGAAAGAAATTAGATTAAATTTAAAACTATTAATTTGATTCGCTTTGTATTTAATTAAAAAAGTTTCACCATTTGGTTCAATTCAATATTTTAATTTGTATTTGAACAAAACTATTTAATTTAGTTCAACAGTTGGATTTGACAATTCCGATCCGCAATTCTAACTACTATAAGTTTTGGTATTATAGTAAATTTTGATTATTATCAATTTATTGTTTAACCATTTCCGAAATTAATTCTACCAAATGTCTGAAATCTATAATATGGTAATAATTTTGATAACCATTAATTACGGACCACTCACGTTTAAACAGGTAATCTTCTCAACATTTAATGTGGAATGTGGTACTGTTTTGTCACTCACTAATAAGTAGGAACAGAGAAAAACTAACTGAGAGCGCTGTACAAATCCAGTCCACTACCTCCCAAAATTAAGCTATTTTAATGGTGATTTATTAGAAGAATTTAAAAATCTAGCACGCAATAATTAATTTATCCATTAATACTAGTAGTAATTATATTTTACACTACATGTACAACACACTGGAATAATACTCTTCATTTGGTTGGCACACCACACCTGTAATTATTTTCTGAAATGCAAATTTTACTTAATTAATTAAACTGCACGCCGGCGGCACCGCCTTAACCGTCGCCTGAAGAAAACGTTGATCGGATTCTTGGCGTTGCATTCTCATTTCATTATTAAATTTATTAATAAACTCCTCCGCTCGCCGATTCAACTCATCTTGACTCATCGATTTTTCTCTTCTTAACGACGCTCTGTCGCTAAACGTATCTGATTTCTTCAATTCTCGTTTTGCCCAAGCTACCGGATCATCACTCTCCTCCTCCTCCTTCCACTCCTCCGCCGCCACAACAGGCGGCACTTCCCAAGTCTCGCTTTTCTTAAGCTGCCGAGATTTGTCGTCATTCCCTTTCGCTTCCATAATCAATTTCCACGTCTCGTCCAGCGTATCTTCTACAGGCTTTAAGATCTCTTTTTCTTCTTCTTCTTCTTCTTCTTCTTCTTCTTCTAACTCTGGAACGACGACGACATTTGCTGCAGGTGGATTCTTATTTTCTCGATGAGATGTTTCGCTCTCCCGTTCTTCAACGGTGTCGTTTTGCCACAGATTTTGTACCTCAACTTTGTCCAAAGAAGTAGGAAAATGATATTCAGCGGAGGATGTTTTGGCTGCGGCGGTGGTGGTTGTGGCAGCAATTGTAATTATGATGAAATTCAAAATTATGTAAATGAACGGTAGAGATAGCCAGCTACGAAGAGAGATCCAAAGGCTAGGAATAACAGAGAGAAACAGATCAAACGCAAATGGAATTATAGCCACCTTAAATAAAAGAACAGTAGATATAATTCCAGCACAAATCAGAACCAATTTTGAAGCCCAAATTACTGCTTCAAACTTACTTGCTCTAAAAATGGAGCTTTGAAGTTGATTGGCCATGGAAAATACAAAATTTTTATATATACTTCAAAATTGAAAATTAAATAAAAAAAAAGAAGAAGTTGTTTTAATTTGATCATAAAAGAAAATATCTGATGTCCATAAAAAAATAGAAGAGATCAGAAAACAGAGAAGAAGATGAGTATTGGCATTTAAGATGGAAAGAAGCTTTATTTGCAGGCTATGGCAGTAGCCTAAAATACGCAGTGGAGCTGGAGGAGGAGATGATTTGGTTTTTTAAATTTATTGGAGAGAAATTGTTAAATTCCCTTCAACTTTGGCACTTTGTTGTTTAATCCTCATCGTTCATTATATTCTGTTTGCTTAAACCGTTCGATTTATAGCAATTGAATAATAATACACTAGCCTTTTGAAACTGTAATGATTGAACATTTTATTATTGGGTTAATTATATGTGAATTTTTTTTTTCTTTTTATATATGGTGTTGGTATGGAAACTATTCTTATTCTGTCCTGTCAAATGGGAAGTTATAGAGTGTTTAAAAATACTTATTATAATAATATCATTTGTATAAAAAAATTAGTTTAAAAGAAAAAGTATTTAAAAGGGACTAATGATTTATTTGAAACTCTCGCTTATTTTTTCCTTGCAAGTAATTTGCTACTCTTTTTTTTTTTCTAATTATAAGTAAACATAGCTTATTTTAAAGCAATATATGTTATTAGCAAATCATAAGAAATAAGTCAATAGCCTCTTGGGAGAAAAAGTGGGAACAAATTGAGCTAAACCGAAGTGCAGACCTATCAAGTACAAATATAATATCTTATGCTTGCTAATATGTTGTAGATAGGACCAAAACCAATAAACAAAATAGGATGACAACTAACAAGTAATAATAATAGGACAGTGGAGAGTAGATGGTATTTGAAGGTCAAATATGTTATTTTTTCCTAAATTGCATGGAATTTAAATTCTTAAACCAAAAAAAAAAATACAGTCCATAATTCCATGCATTTTACTTGTTTAATGGAAACAAACAATGGAATCAGAGATTATATTTATTCATAGTTTATATTTTACATTATATAAATTTAATTAAATTTATGTATTTCTAATTTCATTAATCCAAACCTTCCTCAAATAATTGTATTTTAAAAGAAAATAAAAATATATTATCCTATCTCATTGCTTAACATTATTCATTTCTTTAAATTATTACATATATTTTATATGTATTTTATAGGCTGCTTTTTGAAGAAGAACTATACAACAATAAAAAGTGAAGGAAAAATTGTAAATTTGTAACCACTCATTTCAGCTGTTTAGCTTCCATGTAGTCTGCTTTATATATATATATATATATATATATATATATATAACCTTTTTTTTAAAAAAAAAAAATAGTACTTATACATACTTTACAAATAATATTTTCCATTTTGGAAAAGAAAAATTATTACTATAAGAAAATTGAATGAAAAAAATAAATAAAAAAGAGTTGGGTGTGGGTGCCAAGTGCCGACTTGTGTTAGTGTATAGTAATAGTAATTATTTTTTAAATTTAAAAATAATTACAAGTCGCTTTCAAAAGCGGCGTTGTTCTCTTAGTAGAAGATAGCGATTCATCACTAAACACTAATGAATACAAAGAAAAGAGTCCTTTTTTCAGTCAACTTCCATGGAATTTGTGTCTCCATTTCATTATATTACATGGATTCTTCCACAATAAAACCGAGATAATGTTCATCTCTATTTTAATTGTCGGGCTAATGTGTTAATAGACATATTTAAGTATAACTTTTATTTAAGAAGAGACTACTAAATAATATCCATATAAAAAAAAATCCATATTGATATTATGACATGTTTTGGACAGATTAAAATTGTAACAGTGATGAAAATTCACAAACTCTATGTTATAAGAAAATTCTTGATTTGTAGATTTTGAATATTGTTGTCTTTCTTCCGAATCTAACATTTTACACTAAAATATGCAAAAAATAGTAGTGTTGTATCCAAATATGAGCTAAGCTCGAGCTAATGCCTAATCGCTAGAAAACCAGTATTCCAATAACTAAGCCTAGTGCGGAAGCCTTGGGAATACAGTAAAGAGCTGAAGGAGCAGCATTATGATAGGATTCATTGCTGAGGCCTCGCTCTTAGCTCCATTAATGAGCTCAAGGTAACCTTCCGCATTTAGGGCGTCAACCAGTTGGCAGCCATTATATTTAGTACAATACTCCAATCATTTAATGTAAAAGAATAGCTGCTGATATAAAAGCCAATGTAAACTTGAATGCTAAGCGTTAACTCTTGTCTATTCAATACATACGTTATATTTTGAGCATTCATTCGTTTAAGGGTTTTGGTTTCTCCATAAGCTTTATACTTCTAGTTTTCAAATAGTTTTGGTACTATAGACAGTGAAGAGCAACACTTGAGGCGAGTAAAGGAACAAGGGGATGGTGTGTAGGCCTCAAACGAGGTGCAAAACCTAGGACATGACCAGCAACTAGGAATGAGGCACTAAGGGTTGGCATAGGAGGATAACCTAGGGTAAACAACTTATTAAAGGCCCTACACGATTGGTTGCAAACAAAATCGGTGCATTCAGGATTGCCCTTGAGTAGCTAGCACCAGTAAAGAGTGCGTGGAAAAACCGTAAAGAGGAAAGAAACAAGGAACGACATTATAATAGAAGCTGAGTGCGCACGAAAGTGCACCGAGTTCACCATGATAGGTGGCGGAATGGAAGTGGAACTCATGGTCACAATCGCAATGAGTTTAACATGGAGAAGGATGACCACCATTCGCAATCAGATCAGGTGAGGGAAGATGGAGTAAATAGAGGACATCTAAGGCATGGACGCCATAATGAAAACTTGTTAGGCTAAGGGGCTTGAGCGAGGAAGGGACCTGACTAGTAGAGGTCGGCGAGATTGTCCAAAAAAGAATAGGGGCAATCATGGTTTGAAAGAAGTTACGAATAGCAAAGATTAAGTTTGCCGTGGTGGAGTCCCAATGATGATTGAAGAATAAGTTTTAGTGATGATTGAGAAATGTCCCAAAGATTATCAAACACTCAATTGTTCATAATTCTCGGAAAGTTCTACTTATCAAGTTTACTTACCACCGACTAAACGATACCTTAATCATTGGATTTTGGTAATATTATACTATCATTTGGTTAAGAGTAAGTAAACCCGGTAAGTTGAACTTCCGAAAGGTAAGACCATTTGAATGTTCTGTTTTCAAAAAATAACAAGTTTCCGAGAAGTAAACAACTCTAATTCCTCTTGTAGACGGGAAGTAATTTCCCCTTTCCAATCCAAGGAAATGTACTTCCCGAATTGTAAAAGATGAAAATTTCTATTTTATTCTTTATTTTTATATTTTATTATTTTATATAAATGTTATATGTTTCATTTTAAAATAATATTATATTAATATATTTTACTTCATAAGAATTTAATATATCAACTAAACTTTTTTAATATCAATTTGTCAGAAGATTTTGATATTGTTTTTTATAAGAAAAATCATAGGAAAATGTAAGAGAAAACAAATATTTGACTACAAATTAATTTACAAAAGGTAGTACTAGAATTTGGAATTAAAAAGGATTTGGGGACTAGAAATTAAATAAAAATTAAATTTGGAAAATTATAAAAATTTTGAATAAGTAAAAGATAACATAAAAATATAGGTCAAATATTTTAAAGTAAGAAATGCTAAAGGAAAAAAAGAGTAGGTCAAAGAAAAGCCAAAAATACAATAATTGGTTTTCTCAAAAATACAGTAGTTGGACTCTTTGCATTTGTTAAATGGCTATATATTTAATTATTTATTTTTTCTTAGTTAAAAAATGATTATATATTAATTTTGCTAGTAAGGATGGAGTGAGTGAGTAATTGAGTTGTTTAATAATGATGATTTTGAAGAAATTATAATACTTTGTCTCTGCCATGAAATGTTTTTATTAGGGATATAAAAGAGAAATGGAGAGAGATGTTTTGAAAGAAACAAATGAAAAGAGAAAATTTTAAATTTAAATAGGTTGGCGTGGGAAGTGGGAAGAGAAGAGTAGAGTGCAATTTATAGGGGGTATGTAGCAATGGTGTTGCCACATTTTGAAACACCATAGGTGTGTGGTGGGTGTCCACCAGGCGGCGCAATATCTAGTTGTTCGGCGGGGCGCCATTTTTCTTTTTCAAAATATGCCCCATATCAACTGGATTGTTTTAATCACATTCTTCATCCATTTCACCCATGTTTCTAAAGAGATCACCACCACTTATTTTGTAGTTCATATTATGTGATCTAAGGTACCTATTCAATCATAGAATCTCTTTATGCATAAAAAAGAGTTTTATGTCTTTGTATTTTTCAAAATATGCTCTCAATTATTTCATTTTTAAGTTATTATATTCTCAAAATTTTTTGTCATGTTATCTCTAAACAGTTTCTATAATTTTTCTCATCTTTTTTCCTTAGCAGGGATCAATCTTTTTTCTCACATTCAGAGTTTTAAATTAATATATTTACTTACTTAATTTTTTTGTCTAAAATGAATTTAGATTGTTTAGTACGAAAAATAACTTTTTTATTTTTGTTGCCGCAGATCAAAAATCATGTAAAATATTTTTTGATCATACTGTTTAGATTTAACGTTTTTTTTTCTTTAACAGAAAGACTTGAGAATATAATATTTTAAAAACTGAAGGACCTCATAATATATTCATTAT
>CANUEY010117194.1:0-45096 GCA_948099555.1 Croton setiger
AAAATCAATTTTGTAAGCATTAAAATCAATTTTTTTTTGGATCACTTATAAAAAAATCAATCTGATGTCATTTTATGTGTTTTGATCTTATTAGGATGGAGATCCTAATCAATTTTTCCTTTTTTGTCAGATCACTTACAAAAAATCAATCTGATATCTTTTTATATATTTTGATCCTGCTAAAAAATAACTAGTTTATAGCATATTACTCTTTAAAAAAAAATATTTCATTTATAATATTTATAAATTTGTTTAACTATAATTAATATATCATAACTGTAATTTCTTGCTAGACTCATTCCAATATCAGGGAGATTGCACAAAAAGATAAAACTCTACAAGTCAGTGTAGCTACTTAATTAGAGCAATTAAGCATGCTACTTAGAAAAGATAAACTGACCTGAAAATTTTATCTGAGATGCTCAAGTAGTAAAAAACCAAAACATATAAACACACACACACACTAACTTTAGGACTTTCAGCAACAAAACAAAAGTAATTAAGCTCTAATCAAACTTATAATTAAGATCTAGATTAGAAACTATTACAAACCGAAGCAGAAGGTTGAGAAATTTGTCAAAGATGGAAAATCAGCATAAAGTGTTTCTGCCAAGTCCATGCCATAATCTTGTCTCTGAACTCTATTAGAGAGAAGGTCCAGTTCGAATTTGAAGGTAAAGCAGCTCCCCAAATGGAAGGATTCATCACATTTATTACCTTTTCAAACATTCTTTTAGTGACTAATAGAATTTCCTAGCAAACTCTTCTGACTTGTGTGGTTGACCTAAGTATATAAGTTGTTGTTTTGGCTCAGATGGTTAAAAAAGAGAGCTAGGGTTTCTGTTTTTCCTGTACAGTTGGTATTCTCTCGGTGTGCCTCCTTGTTTTGATGATCTGTATTGTTCCTTCTTGTTTTCTTAAGCATATCTGTTTGAGATTTGCTGTTCTGCAAAAGAATTGTTAGGCTTGAATCTCTGTGTTGTAAGATTCAGAGGGAGTGTTGATCTGAGAGTTTCTTTATCTTTGGGTTGTAATCTATACATTGTTCTCTAGAGATCTTAATAAAGGATTTAGCTAAGGATTATTCTTCTCCTTGGATGTTGCCTTACTCTATGTAAGGTGAACCAAGTAAACACTGGCGTTGATCTGTGAATGTTTACGATTCTGGTTGTTTTTATATCGATCATTAACAGACTGGTATTAGAGCCTCCAGATCGTAGAAGAAAATAGGTTGTGTTGTTCTTTGCTCTCTCTTTCTTTCATTCTTTGTTTCTTCGATTTCTAGGTTTTCTGTTTTTTTTTTTTAAATCTTTAATCTTGCTTTGTTTCTTTCTGGAACTAGTACTTTCGGTTGTTGTTATTGACAGACTAGATCGAAAGCAAAGAAAGCCTCGATTCTTTGTGTCCAACAGAAAGTGATGTTGATCGCGAAGATCAACGTCAAGAAGTTTGATGGTAAAGGTGATTTTAACATTTGGAAAGAAAAGATGACAGCGATTCTAGTACAACAGAAGTGCCATCGAGCACTTGTTGGTCCTCAGGCACTTCTATAGAGTCTTACTAAGATTGAACGTCAAGATCTCATGGATCTTGCCTAGAGCACAATAATACCTTTCTGATAGTGCTCAGAAAGTTGAGAGGTGACATATCTGCTCCCCAACTCTGGTCTAAACTCAATGCCCTTCAGATGTCTAAATCTGTTTCAAAGATTGCCTACTTGAAAGAACAGTTGTTTAGTTTTAAAATGGATTCATCTAAATCTGCTGATGATAAATGCGATAATTTTCAAAGGCTAGTGTTAGAATTGCATGACAATGGTTAAGAATTAAGTGAGAAAAATCAAACAATAACATTGTTAAACTCCATACCAGAAAACTATCAAAATGTTAAAGATGCCTTGAAACATGGTATGGATAAGTTAGAACTACATGATGTGATTAATGCATTAAAACTAAGGGAAATGGAAATGAGAAATTCTGTTAAAAAGAATGATAATGCTGAGGTTCTATTTATTAAAAGGAAACCTCAAAAGCAACTGAAAAAGGAACAAAGGCAAATTTTCTGATAATAGCCAATCATATCAGTCTAACAATTCATCTCAAATTAATAAGCCAAATAATTTGAATAACAATAGCTCCAATAAATCTGAAAGAATTAAGAAACTAGATGAAAACAAAATAGAGTTTCGAGCAGCAAATTCATCAACTCACATTGATGATATTGAAGCTATTACTGTTAACATTAGTAGAACTACTGATTCTGGATTTTAGACTCTGCTTGTTCATATCATATGACTCCTAATAGACACTAGTTTTGTAAATATCAAGATTTAACTGGAATAAATGTTTTAATAGGCAATGATACATCTTGTAAAGTACTAGGTATTGGTACTGTTAGACTCAAAATGTGGGATGAGAAATTTGTAGAACTGAGTCATGTAAGGCACATACCTGAACTTAAAAGAAATCTAATATCATTAGGATACTTAGAGGAAAGAGGAAATAGGCCTTTACCATATTGCTAGAGATGAGACTTTAGATGTGTATAAAGAGAATAGATGTGTTCTTAGAGTTCACAGACTCTATCATCTTGATAGGTCAGTTATAATTAGGAAAGTAGGGATTGTTGCATCTAGCAGCTGCTCTACTGCTTTATGGCATAGGAGACTAGGACACATTGGTCATAAAGGACTTGAACTGTTATATAAAAATGGAAATTTGAACATAACTGAATTTGTTAAACTGAATTCATATGAAAGCTGCATTATGGGCAAATCCCATAAACATAGCTTCAAATCTGCCTTGTATAAATCTCATAACTTATGTGCATAGTGATTTGGGGGGTTCATGTTATATTCCTTTATCTTTCTCTGCATCACAATACTTTGTCACTTTTATTGATGATTATTCTAGAAAAATCTGGATCTATTTTCTTTAAAATAAAAGTAATGTTTTTGATAAGTTTTGTGAATGGAAAACTTTAGTTGAAAACCAAAAGGATAGGACAATTAAAGTTTTGAGAACTGATAATGGTTTTGAATTTGTAAATAAACAGTTTAAAAGTTTCTAAGCGAAAAATAGTATAATAAGACATAGAACATGTACCTACACACCACAACAGAATGATGTGGTATGGTCTAGGGTTTAGGTTTTATGGTCTAGGATCAATAGTTTTGGCGTTTAAGGTTAGGGGTTAGGGTTCAGTATTTAGGTTTAGGGTGTAGGGTTTAGCATCTTGGGCCTAGAGTTTAGGGGTTTTATGGTCTAGGGTCAATTGTTTGGGGTTTAAGGTTAGGGGTTAGGGTTTAGTATTTAGGTTTAAGGTGTAGGGTTTAGCATCTTGGGCCTAGAGTTTAGGGGTTTAGATCTAAGGTTTAGGGTTCAGGGTCTAGTGCCTTGTGTCCAAGCTCTCGAGCTTAGGTCTACGACCTTGGATTTTGGGTCTTGGGCCTAAGTTTTAAGGTTTTAGGCCTAGGGTATGATATCTAAGGCCTCGGGTCTAAGTTCTTGGGCTTAGGATTTAAAGTTTATGGTTTGAGGGTTTAAGGTTTAAGGAATGATATCTTAAATCTCGGTAAGTTCACTCTTGCAATTTTAAACCATAAAACCTATGGCCTTGGGTGTAAGGGCTTAGGTGTTGGCTTAGGCTCTTGGGTGTTTGGCCTATGTGCTAGGGTCTTTGGCCTAAGTTCTAAGGTCTTAGGTCTACAGCCTTAGGTCATGAATCTTGTCTAGGGTCTTGAGTTCATGGTCTTGGGTCTTGTGTTTAGGGTTTGGGGTTTCGGGTCTAAGGTTAGGGTTTAAGGTTTAGATTTTAGAGTTTGGGTTTGAGCCTAGGGTCTAGGGTTTTGGATCTAGATTCTAGTGCCTCGTGTTCAAGGTCTTGGGCTTAGGGTCTATTTTGTTAGGTCCAACATCTTGGACTTAGGATTTAGAGTCTTTGACTTAGGGTTTAAAGTCTATGGTTTAAGGGTTTAGGATTGAGGGCTTTAATCATTTGGTGTTTAGGAAATCATATCTTGAATCTTGATAAGTCCTCTTGCGATTTTAAACCATAAACCTAAGGTCTTGGGTGTAGGGTTTAGGGCCTTGGGGCTATGGTCTTGGGTCTTTGGCCTAGGCTCAAGGGTCTTAGGTCTAGAGCCTTGGGTCAAGAATCTTGGTCTACGGTCTTGAGTCCATGGTCTAAAGTCTTAGGTCTTGTGTTTAAGGTTTAGAGTCTTGGGCCTAAAGTCTAGGGTTTAAGGTTTATGTTCTAAGGTTTACAGTTTAGGGTCTAGGATTTTGGATCTAGGGTCTAGTGCCTCGTGACCAGGGTCTCAGGCTTAGGATATACGGCCTCGGATTTTGGGTCTTGGGTCTAAAGTCTAAGGTCTTAGGTCGAGGATATGAGGTCTAATGTGTCGGTTCCAAGGTTTGGGGCTTAGGGTTTAAGGTCTATGGTTTGAGGATTTAGGATTGAGGGGTTCAATGATTTTGGATTTAGGGAATCATATCTTGAATCTCAATAAGTTCTCTATAGCTATTTTAAACCATAAACCCTAGGGTCCAAGGTCTTAGGTCAAGGGTCCAGGGTTGCACGCCTAAGGTCTAGAGTCTTGGTTCTAAGGTCCTTGTCTAGTGTCTAGGGTCTTGGACTTAGGGTCTAAGGCCTTGGGTCTAGGGTTTTGGACCTAAGGTCTAATATCTATGGTTTGTTTCACAAAGTGTTCATTATATATTCACAAAGTGTTCATATTTTGTTTATATTAGAAGGGTGCTTTTTGTTCATTTAAAATTTAAGAAGGGCTCTTTCAGGGTCAAAAAACTTACAAGGACTCTTTCTGCCCAAAAACTTTAAATAAGGGGCTCTTTAGATACATTTTCCTAAATATTTTGATATATCTGGTGGCTCTGAGCTCCTACAATCCAAGTCAAATGGTCCTATGAATTTCGTTCACAAACCAAGTTCTTCGTTGCAAATGGGTTCTTACTATGTTCAACTTGGTATTAGAATAGGAATATGCAGGGTACATTTTTCTATTTTTGGAAGAAATAACTTGCATCATTTATTGAGGGCTGAAGAAAATAAATTTATACATGTATTGAAATGTTTTGCTTCTTTAGTCTGATTCTTCCAAATCAAATGGGACTTTTTTTTTGCGTTATTGACCATCTCAATCAATCATAGGGAACCAAATTAAAAAAAAAAAAAAAAGACTTTCACCTGATTTGAAAATTTTCTCAGCATTATCATATTACACGAGCAGAGCCATCTCCTTCACATATTATTACAGCCGAGTTGGGGTTGATTTGCACAGCTAATTCGGGCTGAGCCTTTCGATATTCTTCCTTAGCAAAAGAAGCAGCTTCTGCTGCTAAATCAGCGTCAACAAATGCAACACAACATCCTCTGAAACCAGCACCGCTAAACCGCGCACCAAATACACCTGGAGCCCTCACTAGAATTTTGTATAGTTGTATTAGTGGCTCACAACCTAAACAATCAATAAGTAGCTATGAGCTTGATTGTGTAAAAAGATGAAATGCAAATTCATATCACTACTAGGAAAAACAACAGAGAAAAAAATGATCTCAGAAAACAGTTTCAGAATTTCAACTACAAACAGAATCAGTTGATGTTCAACTGAGTGGGGTCTAAATACCAAGTTGACAAAAAACAAAAAAAAATGCTAAGATGGGAAGCAGAGTTGAAAATAAAGGCTGCAGAAAGTATCAAATTCAAAATAGCAAGTATGATCATGAATGCAGATAGAACCCAAAAGAATCACTTAT
Source organism: Croton setiger (assembly GCA_948099555.1). Lineage (NCBI taxonomy): Eukaryota > Viridiplantae > Streptophyta > Magnoliopsida > Malpighiales > Euphorbiaceae > Croton > Croton setiger. The sequence goes on from CANUEY010117194.1 coordinate 5,775, forward strand.
TGAGAACACAGTCTGAATATTGAAGACTAAGATTAGTAATAGACTATATACCACATTCATAGTTCTGAATAGAACTTAAACCAGAGGATGAAATGAGCTTCCCAAAATCTTCTAAGTTTCCAGAAGCCCAAGCACGAAGTCCTGAAATAGTTAATGAAGCAACTATCCATGAGCTCATATACACAAAAGAAATGGGATATAAATGTGATGGGGTAAACAAATAATAAGTATGCCCAAATAATTTAGGAAAGCATGTTGAAAAGAGTAATGCCTTTCATAACACGTGCATTCTCTGAGAAATAATGTTCAGCTCTTTTGGCTAGAATGTGTTCCAACTTCCCCTGCATATTGAAAGAAACATATAAACAAAACCGAACTGTCAACAAATAAATGCAAGGACTTGATCTTTTAGGTTGATAGCTCAGATCTTAGCTTCACATTTGCATACTTGTTAATAATTCATGTCCAAGTTCAAATGTTTATTTTTGCATGATGAATATTCATTTGGAATCCCAATTTTAATTCTAGGTAATTGGAGATGCAAAGACCAAAACTGATACAATTTTGCAAATTAATTCTAAACTTAAATAGTACAAGTTACAAGAACTAAAGATTTCCAAGTAGAAGCTAGTAGGCTACAGATTTAGAATGATGTTTACAGGTGACCTAAAAATGAAATTGATTTACAAATGGACTCATTTCTGAATTAAATGAACTTAACATAGATTTATTCCAAACAAAATGGTAAGAACATTTTTTTTCCAAAAACTTATTTTTCATTCTTCTAGAACCCACAAAGTTTCTACATTCTTCTTAATGGGAAAATTTCTGAATGACTGATTTTTAGCACCATCACCACAACTGCACCAATAAGGAAAGAACACATCCATATACTATGCTACAACCACCAATACTCTGCTAAGGACAAACTAAAAGTAGTTCATACTATTTCCATCTCCAGATTTTTGGTTGAACAGGTTGACATCTAATACATAAATAACGCATTTCAAAAAAAAAAATTACAAAACTAACTAATGTAAGGGTCGTTCATCACATCATATACTTCCAACTATAAAATGAGCATTAGGAATTTCCATAGAAAAATTCCATGTCTAAACTGTTGATCATCCATTGTTTTTCATTGTTTTCAGAAATTAACTAATCTTATAATACTGCCAAGATTTTATAGGTACCTTTACTACATGGTGTACTCCTATTTAGCACAATTGTAATTGAGCATGCGATATGTTCTCTAAAAATTAAGGTTATGATAAACTAGCCGACTGTTTGAGTTTGTGTATATGCAGTTCTCTAACGTACCCTGCAAGCCAAAGTGCTTCTGACTTTCATACCAGTTTTTGCAGTTTCTTTTATATAAATTGCTGTGCTTTGGGTTTAGTCAGAGGGGTCCTGCAGTTGGTACGAGAGATATGACTACTGAAGCATTAAAACAAATCAACATTATATATGAGGTGAAACATGGAGATTTTTAGTCCACAAAAATATGAGAAACTAGGTAACAAATTGGTACTTTATTATGTTGATGTGCATAACGTGTCCATCTAGGATCGTATGCTGCCATGTACAAGTACAAATGTTTCAGATGATAAAATATGTAACCAAAAGATCTAATTCAATTACCTTGTGCATTTCATATGCCTCTGGTTCAACTGTTTAAACAAAAAAACAAGGTGAAATGAGCAGATGATCGAAGTTATGAACTTATTATAACGGTTATATAGAGAGAATAACAAATTGAATAAGAGGAAGAGACTTTAGATGCTGACCATTGCTTAGGATAGGCTCCACATTGTCCCTTCCAGAAGCTCTGTCAATTAGATGTAAAAGATAATATGTATTCATCAGAAATTGCAAAATATTCATTAAAAAATATTTAATACTGCAAGTTACTTAAAAAGAAGTATAAATTCAGAACTTTATGTTTTCTGAAATAAGGATAATTTTTATTACTTTGTGCTAAACATGCTTTATACATTCAGTTATAACAAATGACCAAGGACATACCATGTAAACTTGATTTGAATAAACAATACCATTAATATTCATTCTATTAGATCCATCTATCAGATAAAATGATTCGAAAAAAAACATCCATGCATTATACATTTCTTCATCCTCTCAGATAAATTGGTCACATTTGCAAGGAACATAGTCAACCAATATATTCTCTACTCTAAAGATTGATCGTACTTAGATATTCAATGGCATCTTATCAGCTAGTCAAAAGCCTCAACCCTGTAGATGCTCATTGTATTAATTATAAAATGTAAGTGTAATAATTATGGGTTAAATCTTCTTTCTCTGCACTTCAATTTAAGCTGATCCTTGACTGCTTTGGTATAAGCTTCCCAAATCAGGAATCAATCAAAGAATACACCTACCCTGTTGAAATCTAGCACCCACAAATAAACATTTTGAAGCTGTTGGTGGATGCTAATATTTAACTCTTCCTCACTTTTTTTTTTTGGCGTATGTTGGGCGTTTTTTTGTTTGGGGGTTTGGGAGAGCACATAAAAGCTTTTATAACAAAAGGAAAACTATTTTTTAGCCCACAAATCAATATCACCTTATTACAAGGAGAAAAATGCCGACTCAACTCAAGGCTTGCAAAATGATATCATATAGCAGCTCCCAGCTCCCCTTCTTCTGAATGCACTACAACCAATTTGTTTCTTTCAGGACTACCTGTTATATGTGTTTATTAAAGTCCCTTGGCCAGTCCAAGCATTTAGTTATTTTATCATTAATGACTATTACTATGGGATTCACATTTAACAGTGTTGCTGCTTGAGCATCATAGAACATCCTCACAAGTTTGTTGTACTTAAATCTTAACTCTAGAAAAAGGAACTTCAACCAAATCATCTCATGCTTCAGAAGTCATGGCTTTTATCGTTCACTTCAGCACTTGATCTCGCCATGGCATTTTGCCTATTTATTTTGTGTTTAACAAGATCATCTTGAACTAAAGTTTATAACTAGCTCATTCCATCACCCCAAGAAAACTAAATTCTTCAGCACCAAAGTCAGTCAGCAAAATCAAATTTACAAATAAAACAAGTGAATTAGTATAAGATTTTTTTTTCTTTTTTATAATTTGATGCATCTACAAGAGAATTTACTTGCACATACCAAATCACAGGATCTTCTTAGTCCTGGCGCTGGTTACAACCCAAATTTGGTAGTGACAATCATGAGTCAGTATGTTACAAAAGAAGACGCCACAAGCATGTTAAGCATTGGAAAAATCATAGCACAATAAAAAATTATTTTTAGGGCGTTAATTCTTACTTAGGGAACTAACATACTTTAGTAGAAATCTTGCAGCTTCTTGGCACTCTGCAACCCGACGATTATACCCAGGGTTATTGGTCAGCGCATCCCTAAGGCCTGAGAATGCCACTAGTATTTTATAGGGTTTCTGCAACTTTGTTGGACTTATAACCTTGTGTTCTTTAGTCTACAAATGCCAAACTTGACTAATGAGAAAACAGAAAAGACATTAAGAAAGAACTAAAAACTAGCATTTTCATAACAAGATATGAACTAATTAAATGAAAAAATGATACTAAACACAATAAGTGGCATAGAAAAATAAAAAAATATATATAAAAATTTTGCACTCCAATCCTATGACATCCATGAAAACATGATCTATATTGACTATGCAATCATCTAACCCCTTCAACTATTGAAAATGAAATAATCTAGTCATCAATAGCTCAATTAATACTTCAAATCTTTCCTATCTATGAAGATGTGAGATCATTTAAAAATTTAACCCATTACTCATGGATGCTGTGATCCCTATGGTTTTATCTCAACCCTCTCTCAATACTTTGGTCTTCACTTTATAAAAAGCAACATTTTCGTTCTCACTGGCTAAAATACTTCAAGAACTCGCAAAGTTTTGGTTCCAAAGAAAACAGTTCTGATGGGGTATTACTTGAGAGAGACAAAATGAAAAATGTGTATTTCTATAGTACTTGTGCAATTTTTTTAATTCACATCCAAAAAGTCGCATCCTACCAAACTCAGAAAAGCACCAACAATCTGACAATAGTTTGGTTTATAAATGATTGATAGTATCAAAAAAAAGAAGCAAAGAATGTTAAACCAAACCTCAAGGAAATTTTCACTTCAACAATATATGCTGGAATTACACATGAAGATGATAGCTAGGATTTGTTCACCAATAGCATTACACTTGGCTAGAAATATGTATGATGAAAGTATGCTGGCATGAAATTATGTGATACGCAAGCTATGACAAAGAAATTAAGCAAACTGAGGAAATATATTTAATATCAAATCTCAGCAAAAATTTTGACACTTGTTATTGGCATCACCATCCAATCAATACCTTGCAGTCCATGCACATCAGACAGCCATAGGAAGAAAGCAATATTGCTGATTGATCCAGTATGCCGTTTCTCAGGCCAAAATATTCATTCTCAATCAACCTGCATAAGCAGAAAATAAGTTTTTCAGACAGCGCTAATATTTCAAGATACAAAAGAAATAAGATGCCAATAAAAATAGAATATCTTATCTAAGAAACTAATTACTATGAAGTAGGAAGCAAGAGTTCTCAAACAAAAACCATGTGGGCAAAATCAACCAGTCATTTGTAATTTGGCAAGTACCAAATGCTTACAGAAGAAACTCCAACTACTCATGATCATGATCACGGAACTATTAACTATTTTTCTCATTTCAGCTTTCTACCACATATCATTCTAATTTCTTCATTTAACAATCCTCTACAACTACTTCCTAGGTCCTAAAAATTTATCCATAGACCTACTTCGGGGAGAGTATTAGAGTATGATAAGAAAAGATCCCAAACTATGAGGGAGTGCTCTTCCATAAAGTATTATTTAATAATGTAATTTAGCTTCCATAAGGTCAAATCTATGAATAGAACCTTGTAGATTTTTTTTTATTTTATTATTATTATTATTATTTTTTTTTTTGTATCAAGGATTATCTTAAACAAACTTTACTTCATATATATATTTTATTTTCTTTCTTGACTTCTCTAAAGCAGTATAACAATTACTTCACTTAATGAAAGAAAAAGAGGGTAAGTAAAGATGGCTAAATGGATTTCTAGATTGAGTTAAAATTTCAAATAGAAAAACTAATGAGTTGGAGTCAACGATAAGAAAACAATAAATGCAACTACAAATTTTGTGGAAACCCACCTATCATATTCAATATTTTCAATAGGAGGTATATTTAAGCTATTTGCACTTTCCAAAGCCAATAGATAAGCAACTCCAACCTGTAACACGCAGTTGTACAAACAAACCATTATAGTTAAAACTACAAAACTTCTCAACAAGGAAAAAGCTTCAAATTTGATAAAGCAGCATATTTCACTGATAGAAGGCATAAAAACACAGATATGGATAACTACACAGCAATATACTTGTTAATAAAGATTGTTTAGCCCAAGAATCTGAGATGAAGAAGCAATGAAAAAGTATTACAAAAATTTTCAGGCCTCCACAAGGAAAGCTTGTACAAGTTGCACATTAAGATACTGATCTAACCAGCCTGGCTTATTTATAAACCCCAGATGCCCAAATTGTACAGATAAAAACTTCCAAGGTTATCAAACTTTACCCGTAAAAGCACAAAAATCATACCAATACTGATCTCATACATTAGATTCATAAGTCCTTACTTACATGTCCTCCAATTAGAACACATCTTTAAATGTGCAACCTGCATTCATACTTGTCATTCCAAAATTCTCTCCAACAAAAGAATACCCATGTAAAACTAAATTAGGTGATTCTCTTTCCTGCTTATAGTTCATAAGCAAAGAAGTTTTCGCCATTACTCTTTAATAGTTACTTCAAGTTGATTTTACACAATCTCCTTTTTTGTTTCATCAACGCTACTACACCCTTTCTACTTATTTATATTCATAGATGATTCGTATACTCTATTATTAGACTCGTATATACCTTTATGTCCCAATTGCAAAATTCCTTCTTAAAATTCAGTTCCAAACAACTTTATCTGCATGATTAGAAAACAATACTATTGGTTACCAATCATTGTTTACTAACATTACAAGCAAAATTCGGTTGCAAATAATTTGTTCCCGATTTGGAAACAAGTGACAAAGTACACCAAGATGTCAATGCCCACATAATTGATCCAAAAAACAAAGGAGCAATTTCTGTCTCAAAAGTATTACCAAAAAAAATTCCCTCCAAATTAACCCTTGATGCATAAACTATGTCTGCAAATTCTAGAAATCCACCCATTATGCATTTTGTGAAACTATCTATCAATTTGCAATAATCCTACAAAATTCTCCGTTTTAGTGTGAACTTGAAAATAACCATACTCCTAAATAGCTGTATAAAAAATATCAAATTTGCCAACCTTAACATCCCCTACAAGAGAGAGCATTAGCAATTCCCACTAACATTGAAATCATTCTTTGTTTTCGGAACAATCTTTCAAAGATTCTGTATCCTCCATGTGACCAATCAAAAAAATAAAATGCACTTGGGGTAGGCATGAAATGGCACTTCATTTAAAAGCACATGTAGGCCACTGGATTCAACCTTACATACAAGACTGCACATATTCATCTCATTATTTACTTCGAAAGATTATTCAAATTGAAATAGGAATTGAACAAATATTGCATCCGAAACCTTAACCACTTGATAATTACTCCTACAAATGGTAATGATGTAGGACTTCTAAGAAGTTTAGGAAACAAGCTGGACCAAATTTACACACCACAGTAGCTACTGTTCAATGGTAAACAATGAGAGTTTGACTGAATAGTGCATTAAGATTTCAATTAATCAAATGAACTTAATCAGAAAATTAGTATCGCTTTTCCTTTTTTCTTTTCTTTTCCTATGGAAGGACTTCAAGGAACAATAAAAGACAATTTATTACATACACCTGAAAAAAAAAAAAAGAGGAGTTTTTCTCTCTATGCTGTTCCTTTTTTAACAAAAAGAAAATCTTCATGAATTAATACATAAAGCAACAAAATGCACTTACAGCAGCAGAAGAACTTAGTCCCGAACTGTGAAAACCTTCAGACCCGTTAATGTACCCTATTATCCCCTGAAATTATTATGACAGCAATTGCATGTTATTCATATAAGCATCATCTAGAAAAATAAAAAAGCAAACATAACCATCTAGAGCTCTTATACTCATCAACTTTTAGGATTCATTATTTTAACTCCAATACAATCTTTATCTTAATTGTATGGATTACTTTTATAACAATGAAGCTGTTTCCAATAATGGTTGATCTTTTATCTAGTGGGGCTGACCTCCCAAACTTTTCAATTAATTAAGAGAAACTGTACGACTATCTGATATTACAGGAGTTATCACTTATCAGAAGGATAGGGCTGAAAAAAGCTTGTAATCTTGAATTAAAAAGTGTAGTTAAACAGAAGATTAGCCAGTGAATGTTCAAGGTCAGTGCTTTTCAGATACAATATCTTCTCTCTGACAATATTTGTGCCATTGTAAATTGTACATAAGAAATCATTAACAAAAGAATAGTAGCACTCAACGTACATGCTAATAACATATATAGCACATCATAAATTATTAGCTTAAACAGTTCCTTCTTGATAATTCAACAGGAAATATCCAAACCTCAGTAATGGAGTTCCCCCTACTCCGTAGTGCATAGACAGCGCCTCTAGCAAAATTTCCCCAGTTACAATCTTCTTGTAGTTTTTGAGAATCAGTTGTATGGTTCTCATCCTTTTTTCCAATGTATCTTGGGTATTGAACTTCATCAATGCTGTAAAACCCGCCGAATGGTAAAGCTCTTTTGGTTGTGGACAAAATGAAGCATTTTATAATTTACAACCCATTGCATTTTTATATGATAAATGAGAGGGAGGGAGAGCAGGAGAGAGAGACAGAAAAGGCAAAATTAAAATGTAAATCAATCAAATTAAACCAATGAAACCGGTTATAATAGCATGGCAAATAAGAAATGGATCACAAGAATAAATTTTTTACCTGAACCTAACTTCTCCACCGAATTGTCCGGAACAAAGTACAACCTACACAAAGATTTGAATGTGGCATTAAGCAAAAACTAGACATAATCTTCAAAAGAAATGATAAAGATAAAAGTGTGAAAAATAAATGAAAAGTTCAGGCTTCCAGGTTAGCTTCATCCTAACTGTAGAAATAGAACATAACTTGGTTGCAGGGGAAGTGGACACTGTTGGGGCTAGCAATATAAAATACATCACCAACGCATATGTATATGATATTTCTGTATTATTGATGCAATTTGACTTCCAAATAACAAATAAAAGAAGAATTTATGAACCAAAACAACTACGTACCTGAGCATCCCCAGAAGGAACAAAACCCAGAAGTATTCCTTTATTAATTGTCATAGCAGAAACAGTTCCACCCTGCAAAAATAAAAGCCCAGCACAACTTTTAAATGGACAAGAAGAATGGTGTTGGGCGGATAATAAAATTCATTCCAAGTATTCTCAAAGTAAATTCCTTTGGTATGTGTAGCAAACAGAGCCACCGTATAGCAAGGTAAAAACATTTATTCCAGTGAAGTGGAGAGGAGAGAAAAAAAAATAAACCAAGAAAATGCCAAGGTAAAATCATTTGTTATTAAAATCAAGCCAATAGAAATTAAATAGCACACCGACACTTAGCCCAGCGGTTAAGAATATTTCTGATCTGAAAGGCCAAGAGTTATCTTACTTCAAATGTATCTATTAATTGTGAACAGACACAGGTCCAGTTCGCTTATATATACGCACACCAAAAACTTGTGAAAGTAAAACAAACCTGATGATCAATATGTGCACCAAGAGGACAAATCCGGTAAGGAGAAACTACAACACGAACTTCATCAGTGCTTTTCCCAGACATTGCAGATACTATTTCCCTGATTTCATTAAGCTGCAAAAAACATAAAGAATAAAACGAAAATTTTACGCCATTACCTCAAACTGAAGGAACAAAGTCTAAAATTCGCAAAATATAACAATGATAAGCACAAAGATACTATTTTCGTGACTCCATTTAGATACAGGAAAAAAAAAGACAACGAAAACGGCATTAAACTTCCTAAACGCTAATAACTCAACTAAACGAACAAAGTCTAGATTCGCAAAATTTAACACTAACATATCCAGAGGTACTATATCCTGATTCCATTTATTAACCAAAAAGAAATATTCGAAATCTTCCAAAAAGCCATTAACTCAATTACTCAAACTCAATGAAGAAAGTATAAATTTAAAAAGTCAACAACGAGGAATCCAAAAACAGAGATTTGAGGCAAATTTTAAGCAGTTTTACTGATAGTTTTAGTCATTACCTCATCCTCGCTGGGCCAAGAAGCGGTTCGATTCATCTCCATGGCTGAAATGGGTCTGCGAAATCTGAAATTCAAATTTGAGCAAATTGTGGATGTGTAACAAGCGTTTGGTTGTTTTCAAGGGAAATAAAAAACGTTGGGTGCAGACTTGCCGTTACAAAGTCACATTCTATCTTGCATTATAAGCATAATTAATAATAATGTTCCGTAAAAAAAAAAAAAAATTATAATAATGTATGGTTCTGGCATAGCAATTTACCATCTCTCCCATTTCCTAATCTTTTATTTTTTTTCCAATTTTTTTGTCAACTAATCTTACTTTATTCAGAAGAAACTTAAGTGACCAATATTATATTTTTTTCCCACGAAAATATTATTATTTTTTATTTTATAATATTTAACAGAATGTTAATATTTTTAAATATTAATTAAATATCCTTTTTAAAAAATAATTCTATAATTTAATTAATATTTATATGGAAAAAAAAACTAAAAAAGATCTGAAAAAAAAAAAAACTCTAAACCCTAAACCCCATCAAACTCCTATCCTCATCAAACTCCTATCCTTTGCACGTTTTCTCGATTGACACTCCATTGTCTATGAGTGACTTATAATTTTATAAACTATCCAAAATATATTATTTATGCACCATTATGGTTTTTTTTTTTTTTTCAAATGATCCCTAAAAATTTACTCAAATGGTTCTAAGTAATTTACCTATGGTCACTCACATTTTTATCCCTTAAGCTCCAAACAATGAATAGAGGAACTTACCGGTAATTTCCAACCTTAAAATATAAAACATATAAATGAACATATTAAATAAGTTTGAACATATCAAATAAGTTTTTACTGCGAGGATTTGAAACATGCCTTCAAAATTTTCACACATTAATCCAACCCGTTTCGAACTCAATCCCCCGCCCATCGATTGTAGAAAATATAGGTACTAATAAGAATATATCGTGAAGAGGAGTCGAATAGTGTTATTGAATTTTCCAACCCAATGTCTGGAGCAAGATGAAAAGTGCTTTATTATAGAAAATGGGTACATCAATTTACTATAGCATCAATACTCTGTTAAGTTTGATAGCCACACATTGCACATGGAAATCTTAAATGAATATGTATTCTTCCAAAGCCAAAAATCGGCCTAGCACTTGTTAAATATTTGTTTTCAAAATCTGTAACCTCAATAATATGAAGAAAAAAAATAATGTACGCCTCACCTAATAAAATTTGGAAATAATACAAACATAGATGCAACTCTCAGCCATGCTTTTGAACTCTCGAACAAGAAACAATGAAACATATTCAACAAATTCAGCATCCAAAGTAAATAAATTTCAAGATTTATTGACGTAGAGGACAGGAACAAGCCCAGACATTTTGCCATCCCTTCCTGGACGCTTCTTCTTCACCTGCAATGAATTTATAACAGACCAAGCGTGTTAATTAACCACAAATTCTTGCTGACAAACTTAAAAAAGAACGAAAAGCTTAATAAGAATATTTTCTTTTACAATTCCAAAAATAATAACCATACTTACATGGAACCAGCCATCAACTTCATACTCAATTTCAACCTCCTCTCCAGCTGTTAAATTCAACTGCAGGGAAATTATGTGTCAACATCATGATAAATTAACCAGAATCAATTGTGTATTTATACGTTCAAAGTCATCAAACAAATAAATTATCATGCAAAAATTACAGAATCATATGCTCTTGAAATCATTAGTCTCCACAATAATTTCAAGGATGAGACCAAACTAACTACGAATTGACTAGCTGACATACCTCATCATCTCCACCTGCAGTGAAGTCATAGAGTGCTGTCCCTGATTGTGGATTTCCAGAAAGTCGGTCTTCATCCTGAGAATCAAAGCTCCGGGAGTCCCCACCAGCTAAAGGGTTCTCAAACGACTCGTATCTTTGCATTACAGATGATGCATATGATGGAGGTTCTTCTCTAATCTGGCAATTCTCGTGATCATAATAAATTACAATCCATTCAGATGAAATAAAAGACTAAAGTAAAAGAACAGGCTCAGCCCTCACCGGAGAACCTACTCCCTCATAAATTGAGGAAGAACCACCATATCTTTTTCCTGCTGACCTCTCCTGTTATATAAAAAAATTTAGATGCATTAATATGTGCAAGGGTAAGCTAGCATGACCAAAAACATGGAGAGTTGCAAACCAGCAACACCATGTTAAGGCAAACTCATCATTTCAACATACTCCCTTTGTTTCTGAAAAGATGACTTGAATAAGGAAATATTAGTTTCTAAAAAAAAAAAAACTTGAACGTACTAAAGCTGATATAATAGTTGCTCTTACATGTTGTTACTTAAAGGCAGCCCTTATCTAGGGTGCAGCCTTCAGAGCTGCAGAATACCAGAGGCAGGAAGCCTCACTGTGGTGGTTGTTTCTGGGATTAAGCATGCACTGCCTTTTCTATTTGTTTGTTAAAACAATTCCAAGGTTTTTTTGGCTTGGTATAGATATAGCATGCTTTTCACCACTAAGCATTATTTTATTATTATTACAGAGAAAGAGGGGATGGTTGATTAGTTCACTTGAGCAAAAGAATTGAATTTCTGAGGAAATAGGTGAGAAAGACATTCATCATATGGGAAAAATTTCAAATTTGGATTCCATCTTCATCGACATTCGACACAACTTCATTTAAGGAACAATTTATAAAGCAAGTGGCTATACTTCCAACTTCACAAATTACAATCAATTTATAAAGCAAGTGGCTATACTTCCTTCACAAATTACTTTATAAATTTATAACTGCATTATCCATCAAATTCTACTAAAAATGCGATGTTGTAACCCAAAGTAGCAGGTGTTATATCCTATATACATCCTTGGAAGCAAGTAGATAAACAAAACACTTCAGGCACATAACTGAAAGAAGTGAAAGAATTACATGCCAGAAAATAAAACAAAGCAAGCACCATTTTCCTAGAACTTTCTACCAAAGTGGGCAAAGTGGGTAAGCAAACTGAATGAGGCCACACAATAGAACGATATATTAAATTTTACCGAAGTCTGTGGGGATCCATAATTAGTTGGCTTTGAACTGAACAGCGATGGGTAGTTCATTCCACCAAAATGGGATGATATTGACGTTTCAACTGATCCAATTGAATCTGGGGAAGATGACCCAGATGACCTTGCATCCTCCTGCAGATTCAATTAATTTAATTAGTGAATCACTTAGTTTCTGCACAGCCATTTAACATGCATGTATGCCAGTCTGCACATACATGATAAAACAAGTTGGTTATAGTTTCATACCTCTAATTCTGAAGACTCTAAAAGCGACTTTGCCCACATATCATCATAACTAACAGAAGGTCTAGATATTATATTCTCTTCAACATCTGGAGCATCAGTTCCCATACCAGCAAGAAATTCATTGACCTGACATAAAGTACACATTGATTCATATTAAGCAACATTACAAACCTAGAATATCAAAAAATTTGCTAAAAATCTGAGTCCAATAAATGCTGACTTTATCCTAGTACAGAACCACTAAAAAATCTTAGTTGGTATAGAATCAGTTAAACAGTCAAAACACAAAAAATAGACGGCGAAAATTGAATGTGAAAAAAATAAGATTCAAACAATTGAAGATAAAGGAATATCCCCATGAATCACATATGTTGTATTTCTATATATGGAATTCTATTTCGGGCCTGCATATGGTACCTTTAAAAATATATAGCACATCACAATTGCAACTTCTTTCTCACTAGAAAGGCTGTGTTATAAGACACAATCACTAAGTTGTTAAATAAGCAAAGATTCAGAAAACCAATATATTTCAGAGTCTATCATGCTCTCAATGACTGCAATTAAACGCACCATGTGCTTGTGAATATCTTACCATAGATTTTTTCTTTTTAACAAATATCATGGACTATTACTCTCTAAATCATCTTTCTCTTAGATTAAATAACAATGATAACAAACGAGTTTACAAGATGGAACAATACAAAATAATTCATATCATGTTAAAAGCCTCCAATTCATAAGCTTAAGCTTTTCTACGAGAGATCCATCTATCAATATTATATAAGACATTGACAAACATCTCTCACAAAAATATTAAATTTTCTGACCAAAAAAAAAAACAGCCAGCTAAAGCTCCTACCATTTCAAGTATGCACAAGAAAAATAGCAGTAACCTAATGAAACTCAATACTGAAATACTTGGAAACATACTCATAGAAATTCTTAGAGTCATAATGTGTATATCTGTGAGGACTACACTCCATAGGATTTTAACAACTTGCTGTTGGAACAATTGAATCATTGGAAATTCATGTAATATGTTCCCAATTTTAGTTTCATAATAAACATGCAGGTTGAATTCTAAATTTTTAAATTCGATTCCATAATTGCTTGTATTATTGTATTTGCAGGCAATATATAAGGCTGATGATGAGACAAAAGATGAATTAGACATATTTCAGTCTACTTTCACTCTCTGCTTTTTCTCTCTCGATTATTTCTTTTTTCCGTTCTGTTATCTCTATTCTCTACTTTCTTATCCGACAAACACAACAGCTAGGCTAATAATGGAACTGACTAGGAACATTTGCAATTCCCTAGCAGTTCACAGTGAAATCACAATCAGTAACATATTTAATGAATCACAATTACTCTATCATTCCATATATCCTAACATTTGATTATGCTTTCATATCATTACTCAAATTAAAACTAATTCAAAAATCCGTACCCTATGCATTGCAGGTGCACTATTCCCCAACAAGCCATCGTCACCAAGATTTGCTGCCCAAGCATTGACCAAGTCATCATCAAGTTCATCAGACTCCGCAGGAGGTTGTTTCGATTCATAAATTAGGTCAGATATTCCAGTGGCAACGGCTGGATCATTTAAACCAGTTGTTGAACTTATGTTGTGCTTTATACGATATATGTCAATAAGTTTTGCACTGCATGAAATTTCAGAATAAAATTATCACGAATATCAGAAAAACAAATGACGAGTTAAAAATTAAAATTAAGTACACATCATTAAGCCATGAAAAAAATGCAGGCATTATAACAAGGCTTAACGACCAAAAGGAGTGAACTTCTAAACAAATTTGGTCATGCCCCATCTTTCCGAATGCATCAACCGTACTATAACCTTCTTTTTATGGTAGATAGTTAGATGTTTGTTTTCATTTAGTGGAATTGACAAAAACATCGAAGCTTCAGTGGCAATACGAAGTTGAATTAATACTTCATCAACATCTAGAAACAATTCTTGCATTTGGCAGAGTTATAAATTGTTAAACCGATGGTTAAATAAGACATTCCAAGAAAATTGCCAACTATTGCAAGATTTAGTATTCTTTCTCCTGGTTGAAAATCCTAAAATTAATTTCAAGAAATGTTGTCAATATAAGGCCCCAGTTCAACAGCTCAAAATTTTATACATTGCACTGCAAGAAATAATCTGGAAAGGGAACGGTGAACATAACACAGTTGATTGAAACTAACGCATATGACAATCACCCAAAAAGAATAAAATGTTCCACAGAATTCAAGTCCGTTATTTACAACCACAAAAACTAAGAGTTAATTTGCAACAAAAAGAAAATGACATCACAAAATAGAATAAGGCAAAAACAAATTGAAGGTGATGAGACAGAAAATGTGGGGAAATCTTTGTAGAAACTATTTAATTGACTGGGGAAAAATAAAAACAATATAAAATGAAAAGGAACTACAAATTGTAAATTCTGTTTTTCACCTTTCATAAAATGATTTATATTCGTCAAGTTGAATTCTGAACATCAAATCATTGATCTTACATTAATAGGTGCATTGGAAGGTGAAGAGACACATGCAGGGATATATTTGTAGGGAATAATTTCCCATCTTTATTGACTGGGAAGAAATTAAAAAAAATAAATAAATGGGAATATAAACTATTCCATTGTTCAACTTCTATACAATAATTATCTTCATAAAGTTGAATTCCACATCAAATAGTTAATTTGTCATTTAAATCTGCATTTTCTTTTCACATTGTTTCATACAAAAATGAACCCAAGTAGAGCCCTTCATAGTTATTCTTGTCTCTCTCCTCTCCTATTTGCTCAAAAATTTTCACCATTTTGTACTCTCCAACAGAATACAAGTAGTATTACTATTAGGATAACATCATCTCATTTTGGAAGTATCCTTTTTCCAATCACAAACATGCTTTCACATCTTTTAAATAAAAAGGCCAAAATAAAAAATGGCATGCAAGCAAATTGTACCTTATTGGCCCAAGAGGTAAGTACTTCGCACGAGGAACATAACAGAATAGAGAAACAAGATCCAGCAACCTCTCATGAGTCTCATAAAGTTTCTTCAGCTCTTCATCACTCCATTCTTTATTTGTATTATCATGGTTGCGTATATCCCTATAGACGTGGATAATTCAATGAGGCCTATTAAAAGAACCAAGAAACAAAGGAGAAAAGCTATAGCTCTTACTTAATCAGTTCATCTTGTGCTCTGTACATCTCATCAAGAACATTTATCATGGGACTAATTAGGACCCCAAGACCTGTACCACTGGCTCCTTGATCTTCTCCATTACTCAGATGGATTTCTGAGAATTGAGACTGTACACCACCATGTGCCAAGGTATTTAAGAATTCATATATCTGTAGCCTAAATGGCTCACCAGACCTGATCGCCATGGTTGTAAGGGCTTGAGCAGCAACAATGCGAACCTGTAGATTTTCCACAAAGAACAGAGCAAACAAAGGATGTGGAGAATTAATGCATACAAGAAACATTCTCTTCCACAGAAATATGCATATAATAGAGGTGCTAATGAACTGCCATGAACCACTAAAACTAATCCGAAAACGGTAGTTCTGAGAAGTTAGTTTGAGTTGGGCTGAAAAATATAAAAAACTTAAAGATTGCATTAGCTCAAGGTTTGAATTCCAAACATATAAACAGTATGTATTCTTTTCTCAATTTTGTTAGGGATGGTAGAATATATAGGTTTAGAAAAACATATATTGAATATAGAAACTAGAATATTCACAGTGATTTATCAGATTAAACACACAAGTTAATTAATTATTCTCAAATGTATCCATAGTTGCAAAGCATATGTCCATGGTATGCAGAATGAGTCCCTTGTTCTTGACAAAAACCAACTAATGACATTTTGTTAATTTTTTCCCCTTCCATAGGTGCATGAAATACTAATTTTTTAGTGATGCCATAATTTTGGTTGCTTTTTATGGATAAGAGTAACAAATAACGACTATTCCTTCTAACATATAAGTGGCTTAAATACCAAGTTATCTCCAGTCTCCAAACAAACTATCATTTTATTTTGTCATCATTCCAAGTACAACACAATTTCGAAGGAATGACCACTGGAAAGAAGTAATACCTCCCAGCTGCCACTAAAAGCACACCTCTGTAGTCTAGTCAAAGCACCAGCCAAAGTAGGGTTACGAGAACTAGCAGCAGCAACCATTTTATCTGCATCTAGCATCATCAATGCAGTACCAGGAGGTGTTGCAGATTCCCAGGCATATTCAGAAGCAGCATAATTTGCATTTTCTCCAAGGAACCATACCTGCAGGGCTTCCACTAAAGAGATTAGTATGCTGAAAAAGAATTAATTTAAGCCAAAAGGTCTATTCATTACAATAATAAAGCTGCTTACTGCTGCTTGGACTAATCTCTGTAATGCCAGAGCAGACTTGGGATCAGATGCATATACTCTATCTACAGATGTGAGTCCTGACATCGACCCTGGTTGCGGTGGTGGCAGGTCAAGAACTATAGTAACTGCTTCCAAAGCAGTATGCTTCCCATCAGGACCAGCACCAACAAGGCATGTCTAGAAATTCAATGGTAATCAACAACTCATTAGGAATGAGCAATTTCCACAGATACAAAGGTCAGTAGATCAATCAGGATAACACTTATCAAACTCAAATTGAAGCCAGATCCTAAAATACAGTTGAAGACGCTAATGACCAGAAAATTAAGAGAATAATGCAAATTGACAGACAAAATCAGACAACTCAGCAGAAATCAAAGTATAGTTGAGAGAACCTACTTTCCAAAGCAACTGTAACACATCAGCATCAATTTTCCCAGGAACTTTAGTAGCAAAGATTCTTGCAATTTCAAGCAGAGTGACAGCCATATCAGGAGTGGCCTGATCAACAAATGAATCACAACACGTTACTAGTAGGTTGATGAACAATGTAGAAGCATTAAAATTAAAAGGAAAAAAAAAATCAAAAGCTGCATTAGTTTCCAAGCAAATCACTTCAGAAGTAAACCAGCAAGAATTTTCCAAGAAAAAATGACTTCAGAAGTAAACCAGCAAGCATCAAGATACATGTTTCTCATTTGTTCATAAATCATAAAACATTTATACCCTTAATAACAAGTAAATTTTGGTCCAAGCGCAACTAGTGCAGAACATAAAAATAAGCAGTCTCATGAAAGATATCCAGAATAACAACATTCAAAGAAACAGCCATGAAATAGAACAGCCAACTTTGTTAACCTGTTAAGGCTTTGAAAATAATTTGATTTTCCTTGTGATAAATTCAAACTTTTTCTTTGCAAGTGTTCATAATGAGTATCATCTTCTTACATATTTTTCTCTTACCTGTGAATAATAGCCATCCATTTATTGTACCTGTGCCTGCCTGATATTAGATGTTTGGTAGTCTCCAGTGTTGTTAAAGACGTTTGAGGCGCTCGCCTAGGCGCTGAGGCGAGGCAAGGGGTCATTGCCTTTTTGCAGGACGCCTTGCTTTTCTGACTTAGGCGACCCAGGCGATCGCGTCTCTTAAAAGGCAGTTTAAATTAAAATTTTGTCGGGTCTAGGTGTTTAAAATTAAACAAACAAAAAAAAAGAAAAGAACCCAGGTACGTGTTAGTCGGTAGAAAATATTAAAACAGAAACAAAGAGAGAGACAGCCTGTTGCTTTTCTTGTGAAAAAAAAAAAGCCCTAGAAAGAAGAAGAAGGCACAGGTGCTCAAGCTCTGTTTTTTTCCTTGCTGTTCTGCTTTCATTTTTCAGATTCTCTTCCCTTTTCTTTTCTCTTTCTTTCTCATCTTCAAATCAACTTCCTTCATCTCAAACTTTCAATTATATAAGATGTTGTGCTGCCAAAATTTTGTTGGATCTCCATTTCCCCCTGCTGCTGCTGCTCCTGTTTTTGAATGAGGTTTTGATTTTGTTTTGTAATATGTTTTTGATTCTGATGTTTTCACAGTTGTAAAGTTAGTGCATGATAGTAAAATGATTAGTTGATGACAAGTCTTATGATAGTAATGATGAATTGATAAAATTGACCAAATTTGATTAGTGTTCGGTTGTTATGAATTGTTAAGTTGACCAAGTTTATAAGCTGTCATTAAACAATATTTGATGTTTATTTTTTACTTTTATGGTTATATATATTGAACTGTATATAGCGGCGCCTTTTTAAAAAAGGCCCCGACAGGCGCTCACCTCTTGCCTTAAAGGCCAGGCAAGACCCTCTCGCCTCAATGACGCCTCTTGCCTTAACAACACTGGTAGTCTCAAACGTAATAATTTACAATCAACTGCATTGACTAATAAAAAGTCATGAAGTTGATCCAACATAAAAATTGCTCAAGAGAAACTGTGAACTCAACAAACAATTTTACACTGTTCAAAAAGTTAATATTGGAGATTTGACTAGATAAAAAAAAAAATTGATAAGCTACACGAAGATATTGAATTTCACCAATATTTTCAAATATATTTATGAAGCACTACGTACTCGTCATCTCCAACAAGTGTTTATTTACAAACTAGCCAGATGTTCTAGAAGTGGAAGAAAGTCCATATAATGTTAAAAAATAGCAAAAAGATAAAACAACTTGTAGGTAGAGGTCCATTCTCTAATAGCAATTTTCTTACCTTAAAACGAGCATGAAGCGTGAGCAAAATATCATTCAATAGCGTGGATGGCCAAGCTGGATCAGAAAGCTCTGATGCAATTATAGATTCCAGTTCATCGAATGATTCATGTGGAACTTGCATCCATATCAATGCCTTGATTACCATGGCTCGAACATAGACACATTCACACGCTACAGTAGTCCGTACGACCTCCATTAATGAAGCCAATAAGCTTGAAATTGTATCCTTGCCACTTGTTGCACTAGATATAGAAGAGACCCTTCTTATACCTATAAAGAGAAAAGATGTTGGTTCAAAATGGATTATAATTAAATTAATAATATCAGACCCAAATGTTGGTTATATTCATCAACTCCAAAATTAATTAAAACAAAAAACTAGGAGAGTGCAAGAAAATGGCTATATATTTGAAATATTAAACAAATACACACTTGAACGGATAATATATAAGGTTGAAAGTAATGAGTACATATATCAGTTCTCAGGGGCGGACCATAAAAAAAATATTAAGAGGGGCCGAATTAGAAAATATATTTGGATTTATCACCAAAAGTTAAAAATGATAAAAACACATATTTTGAAAGAAGTGGGCCTTAAACACGAGCTGCTAAGATCAAGTATTGAATCACTTGCCAACTGCGCGATGGCTTAAACAAATAGGTTCAGTATAAAATAAATATATCTATTTGTTTTGGGGACCCTGGCCAATGCCTGCCACTTAACTGGTCCGCCCCTGTCAGCCCTTACACAAAGAATAGGACTCATAAAATTTTTGCAAATGTAAAAAGACAGACAGACAAGACACAAATGATAAATGTTGCTAGCCAGTGAAGGAAAAAGAAATTGCATCAAGCACCAGAGAATAGATATTTGAGTTGTATATAGCTAATGAAACCACAAGGTATATCTATTTCACAGAAACTTTGATATGATTAAGTTATTCGAATAGAGATATTCAAATAATTTGACAAACAAGGACCTCTATATCATATTTAAAGTAACAAAGTTACCACTTGCGTATGGATTTTCATTGAAATCTGCATCATCCACAGCCTCATTATACACAGTCACATTAACTCCTTCATCAATATCTTGCAAGCCTACAGCAAAAGCAGCAGCTCTACTTTTTCCCATCTCCTGCACAACTCTCGCAGCTGCATGAAGTACTGGCCTAGAAAAACTACGGAAAGCACTCTCCAACCTGAATAAAGAACAGGAAAGGTAGGAATAAAAAAAGGACAAAAAGGAAAAGCATCAAGTTCAAGAACAACATGAAGGCAGAAACACTTTTCTGTTTTACAACCAATAACTAATCTACATGCAAATGCCACAAGTAAAGAAAAATGAAAACATTGAAAAATACAGTAGATATACAATACATACAGACAAAAGCAAAGAGATTATAGAAAATTTACCTCCTCATTACAAGTTTAATAAGAGGTTGTGGACGCCTGGTTTTTTGAGCTTTATCTTTGGAGGCTTTAGATGAATCATTGGATTCAGCACTGGACCCCTTTGATGCTACAGAGGGTGCTTCTGGCAATTTCAAGATCTCCCTAGTTAATCGATACCAGCCAGCAGCACGCTCTTCAGTCCTGCAGTATTTGAATACATAAACTAGTTTAAACAATCATTCAAACAGAACAATGGAGAGAAATGAAACAAGTTTTGCATGCTATGCAAGAAAAACCTTCGGTAGAAAAGCCTGAAACTATTGAACAAATACAGGGAAAAGTTGTAATTGCAGGAAAAAAGTGTTATATACCTCTCCGTGTTATCATATTTCCCCAATACACATAAGATAGCCTCGAAACAGACTCTTTCACTAGGATCTAGCAGGAGTTGATATAGCACTAAGTTGAACTGGGATTTAATGTCTGGCCTATCTGTAGAGAAGAACTTAATATCTCTGTTCCAGAACAATTGTAAAACATTTAAGGGTAAAAAATAATTTTATTTTACCATCTAGTGCACGAGCTCTAGATATTGTATGGCATAACTTAGCCAGTGAAACTCTAGCAAGGACATCATGCAAATGAAGAACATCCTGCAAAGCCCCTGCTCCATACAAAATCCAATAAGTTACAGCAGCAGCTACAATTGTAACAACAAGGTTCTACGCGCAAGTACATTAGCATATGCCACTTAATTTGGAAGTAAGGACTAACATAGTCATAGTAGCAACAACACAAGCATAATACAAGTTTTTCAAAAATGAAATAGAACCAGACTTTTTATTATTATTATTGTTTGACAACCTAAAACTAAACGAACGGCACCAGAAAAACTTTTTTACCCTATTATATTGTAACAGTTGAAAAACATACCTCCAGGAAGTACATGTTTCCCTGCAAGAAGATACAAAGACAGTAAATCAAGTGTAATCAACGACCAAATGTTAGCATTGAGACCAAAAGTGAGAAAAAAGAAAGACAAAAAAAAGGAAACAATTCTGATGGAGAACATTATAGTTACAATTAAAGATTCACCTAAAGACATTGCAACTGCATAAGGATCTTTTCCTGCCAACTCTGATATGATTTCTAATGCATGTCTCACAGCCACAGGATCTGAGAATGAAATCCTGCATTTAAAATATTGTTTCTTTGCAATTAGAATTTCACATCTAACAGTTTGTGGCTGTCTAAAAAGCCTTTAAAACCAGAGGCAGAGAGTAACTGAATCATACAAATACCCAATTTTTTAGGGAGACAGAAAAATCTTGTCTCTTTTGGTGTGTTTATATGACTTTATATAAAAACTAGACCAAAACAACATAATGATATTTGCATTAAATCAAGTGGTAAACATATCTTACATGCTCAGATCATGGAACGCAGAAAAGTAAACAATGGTTGAACACAAGATTAATAGAATTTACCCCTGTACAGCACGATGCAAAAACACTGGGTTTCCAGGGTCAAGAGGAAGCCTTCTTAATGCACTTAGTGCACCATATTGTAAATTACTACGTATGATAGACTGCAAAGAAATATCATTTTATTCGAAAATAAGTAAACATATGAAAGGAAAAAGTTTATTCTTAAACATATGAAAGGGAGTGTCTCCAATAAAATTAGCATATGCAGTATGCCTCATCCATCAGTCAACTATATGATCCAAAATTATGAAGAAAACCCTTACAAAGGTAAAAAAGAGTCTAGCTCCTAATATGAAATCAACTAGCAGATAATTGGGCAGACCACAATTACATTAGCAACGGCAACATTCCCAGAGAAATTAATTAACAGAAAATGTGAAAGAAGGGAAGAAAAGGAGCTTTGTTGCTTTCAAGGTGCCCTGCTTTCCTCAGTTAAGTGCAGTCCTTTTTTAATTTAAAGCAATACGCAACAGGCTTTGTTAAAATCCATTTTCAGGAAGTCTAAAAGGATTGCAAAATTGACTATGTATAAAATTCTTATACAAATACAAATCAGGCTCCTAAGTCTATCATCTCTTTTCTTTGTTGTCTTCTGCTGCATTGGATTGAAGCAGTAAGAATTTCCAAATCCTTAAAAAAAAAAGAAAAAAAAGATTTTCCAGATAGTAGTAAGAGAAAAAAAAAAGGAAGGTTAATTAATGCAGTTAACCACAAGTTCAAGAGCCTCATGGACCATACTAGAATATTTTCAGCTTTATTCATGGTTTTTGAACTCTTTCAGCAAACTATATAAAAATTTTAGAGACATCATGTTTCAATTAAGAAAGTTTGTTTTCTTTTCAATCTATTTTTATGTGTTATGGGCGACAAACAGACCTAGCACATTGAACGTGTCTTTCACTTTTGAACAGACCAATCATCTCCATAAGCATTTTCCTTAATAAAATTAACGTCCTCACAAAACCTTGGTGCATTCAGCACAACTTAAATTTCTAGTTAAGGAACAACCTAGATAAACTTACAAGTCAATTTCAGTCATTGGAGTTTTACCCTTAATTTCGAGTTCTACAAAATATTGACCTAGCAGGCAAACAGTGAGTAACATTTTTAAGGACCCAACAGAATTGTAATCATTCACAGAGAGAAAAGAAGAAGGGCTAGTCTAGCTCAAAGAAATCAGAAAATATTGCAATAAGGAAATAAAAAGGTGACATATTACCAATGCTTACTACTTTTACCTCTTTATCCCCACCTTTAGTCCCAAAAACACCTTTCTTCTTCTTTTGAGGAGCATCAGCAACCTAACCATTAATATATAAAATTTAAAAGCAGGATATAAGAAAACAGTACAATTTGGAAACTTTAAAAACTACCAACCATCAAAATTCAGAAATTACTAATGCTATAATTAACCAAGAATCAATAAGTTCTTGGGCAGCGATCACATTTTAAATAGACGTGGAAAGGCCATTAATGAAAAGCAGAAATTTGTGGAACATGCTTAACATAAATTCATTCAATGAAATAAGAAAAACTATTGAATAAAGTTTAGCCCATTAGTTCTCTTCTGCTCTCCTTATCCTTTTCCTCCATCAGGATCTACACATTTTTCACAGATCAGATGCATTCACCTTCCGAATTTATTTTCTCAGAATAGTCAATTAACTTTTCAAGAAATACAGAACTAATACACTAATAGGTGACAAACATTTATTGGTATATCATGCACTGCACAACAAAATTCCATTACATAATGGCAGCAAATTACTTTACGGGGGATTTTTAGAACCTTAACCTTAGTCCCAAATCAAGGGTTCTCATGCCTACCATCTTCATCATGTGAACGATCTGATTCCCCATTCAAAAACTCAAATATCTCACGATTACAATTGCCATCATATAATATCGGACAAAAACCATTAATGATATCAGCAATTCACCATTGCCTCCTTTTGATCCAAAACTTTTGGAGCGTTCCAAAGTTTAGCACGTACTGTGTTAAACTTTAATTCCATTCCTCCCCATCTTGACTTTTACTTACCATTGCCAAACTTCTTAAGAAATACTTATTATGCTGGGTCAATTGAGAAGACGAAGAGTATGTGTTGTATAAGCACATGAATGTGTTACTAGGAAATCATCTCCTAAAGCAAAGCAGTGGCAAGTGCAATATCAGTTAACAAATGAACCATTGTCTAGCAACCAATAAGGCATGTATAGACCAATGCCAATTTTGACAAGGAACTCCAGTGGAATTTGAGAATTTGGTTAAATACACTTGACTTAGCAGATATTTTGGTATTATGAAGGGAAGGTTGTGTTTCTCGTTCTTTGAATGAGCTTATTGTTATAGCAAGTCTATTTATGGGATCAGGTATAACCAAAGAAATTAGTGTTACTTTAAGTTATGATGTCCCAACACCACATAGCATTCATAAATATCAAGGGAAGAAATTGCAATAGAACAAACCTTATCGAGAATGCCAAATACAATCTCATACAATCTAGACAAGATATCAGTGTTGCTTGCAGAAGCATAGGTGAGAGCCTTCAAAGCTTGCAACCTCCGAGCATGAACTGTAGGACAAAAATGACAACAGATTATTAAAGAAGTCTCTCTCCATCCTTAGAAGCTCAAACAGGTCTTGTAAGCAACAGCTTTTTTAAACTACACTAAAACCTTTCTATTTCATAAAATGACTACTACAGCCACCAAAAAGGGTATCAAATCATCACCCTTAAACAACACCCTTCCCAAGTTGTAATGCATCATCATAGATCATTAGACATCATGAGAAAATGGTACATTGCTGCACAATAAAACCAAAATATCCTTTCTGATGTTAAATTTGTCAATATTACTCATTTTGCCCCATATTGAAGGTTGATGCATTTTACCCCCAAATAATAAAGTTTTAAACAATAAACTCAAAAAAAAAAAAGTTTCTATTGAACTTTAAAAACTTTCATCTAAGATTTTGAAATCTAATTCCTTCAACTACATTAGGATGATAAATGACAATTTATTAAAAAATTAACCTACTCCATAGAATGCATCCAAATGAGGCTAAAAAAGGCAAATTATTACAATACACTATCTACCTATGTTCCATTCCTTTTTTGTTCATTTAAGATGTCCAATTTGCTTTTATTTATATCCTATCCATCTTCCATCCTTATCAGAGTTGCATCAGAAAGATGTTTGTTCCATTACATATATTGGTTTCTTTACATGTAGCAAGATACTAAGATAAACTTCAGCAACCTTCTAATAAATTGAGGTGAATTAATTATTTTCATATTTGAGTGCAAAAGGCCAAAGTGGACAGTTAAGCGAAGTAATCTTTTTAACCCTTTGTTACTCCCATATAGAAGTCCACCTAAAACACCTTACCATGTGCGACACTATAACATCATGTAAATTATTCCATTATCATGTACGGAAATATGCACATAAAAAGCTTAACTAAGGAATAAAAAGCAAAATAGAAGTATATTTCATACAAATATCCTGAAGAAATGACTGACTCCTTACATTCATTATCAGTATTTAAGGCTTCTGTTGAGAGTTTTTCTACAATTCTTGGTACAACATCAGCTCGAGTTACACCTCCAACAGCATCAATGTCAGCTAAAGCATCCCAATTAGGAGTTGGGATCCCACCACCTGAACTTAGACCTTGTGCACCATTATCTGATAAAATTCTGGCCAAGTAATAATAGACATAACGTAGGACAGTCCTGTCTTCACATTGTTGAATCAGCTGTAAAATTGGAGAGAAAAACAATTTATCTTCCACGCAGATTGATATTTTTACTGCAAGTGCCTCCACCAACAACAATTTTCAGCACCAATTAAATCACTCAGCGAGAATTAACTTCTGTGTGAACTAACCATCAAATTTAAATACCAGCTTGAAGACCTTTTTCATATAACTTATATCTTAAATATTTTGCACAGATTCCAAGCTTTCAAGTTTAAAACTTGAAAAGTTGAATGCGTGAGAGAGCGATAGTAATCCAAATAACAGTTCAAAACATAGATTAAAATGAAATCACAAATTCATTAAAATTGGATAAGCTAAAATCACAAAAAGAATTTGCCAAACCACAAATGGTGGCAATCAAAATCAAATATTAAAAGATTTTAGGATAGTGGTCTAGGTCAGAACTGTGTTAAGTAAACTATAAGAAGTGCATTTGATCATAGAGTCAAATCAAACCTATGTTGTTAAGTAAGCTAAACGAAATGCATTTGATTACAGTGTAACACACAGAGCTGAACATTTCAATTCATGTTTGATGCTTCAATGAATTTGAAAGATAGAGAATATTTTAATTTTGTTTAGATTCAGAAGCCCATGGCAGTGTAATAATTTCTAACTTCGCCATAATAAGTTAGTTTCACAGCCTTCGGATATAGGTCAATTCTTCTGTTTCTCTTGTCAGCTCACTCTTTGAAACCCGTTGGACTAAAAATTAGGAAAGTATTATTCCTTTCAATTTTCCATAGAAGATAAAAATCATAATAAGAAGGCTAAGATAGCAGTCTAATTACTCAAAGTACTCAAGTTCTTGTCCAGTCTATAAGCACTCAAACTTCTCTTATCAACAATCAACCAATAAAAGATTATTTCTGATTGTTCTGCTTCCTTGAAATATATTATTCCATGAAACTTCTGAGCAACACCTTCAAAATTCTGGGTTTAATTCCCATGGAATGGAATTGCAGAGTGAAGTTAAAGACCTTTTAAATTTCATAAGTTGCAGGTACCATAAAAGCCCCACAAAACATCTCTTAAAATCATTTTCTATTTGTCTATTGAAATATGTGTTGATACCAAGATCCAACCTGCTCTAAACAGACTAACTGCTGCATTTTCTCATTTTTCTGTAACACCGAAATAACACCCATATTTGCTGAACATAATTGCTCATAAAGCTCGAACTTTTTCAGGTCAATTTAAAGCATATCTAAACCAATACATAAAAGCAATGCATGAATAACGTACTAGAAACACAACAAGAAGCTAGAGAAAAGAAGAACTCATGCAGAGAAACAAAATAATGTACCATTAGAAGTGAAGGTGCCAATGATGGGTCAACTGAGTTGTAGACAGCAAGTTTGGGGAACACATGATGCACCAATTGCTTCTGAGAACTTTTCTATTATAAAATCAAATAAAACCACATAAGAATCATCTAAAAGCACGCCCAAAACACGCAAAAAAAAAAAAGCACAGACATAAAGAGCAGCTAGTTCATATACCTGATCGGAGGTAGCAGCTAGTTCATGGATACTCCTAGCTAGTTGTGAATAAGAAACTGGCTGAGAAGGGAATGAAATCAATTGAGATGTAAAACACCAAAATGGCGGGAACGAAGAATATCACAACAATGTAGTTTCTAATTTAGATAAACATAGTAAAACAGTAACACGGAATATTTGAATTCGACAGATAAACGTAAGCAATCAATCAAACGAAAAAAAAAAGTACCTTCTTCTTTTGTTTCTGAGGCATGATATTAGTTTTCATGGGATTCAAAGCAGCTTTAGCAGCAGAAATAGTATCACTTTGGATCTGCAAAAGCGTGGCTCTTTTGGACTTCCTCTCTCCTAATGTCGTCTTTCCGGACGATGACGATGTTGATGTCGTTGTTACTGAACCCGTTGGTATTTGCGAAGCTGAAGTAGATGCAGAAACAGGAGGAGCCGTCGTCGATACTGATGTAGCGGCCGACGGATCCGCTGTTATCAGATCCATCAGGGTCGTTCCCGATGAATCCTAAAACGCACAGAAGACAAAATGAGAGAACAGCAAATTAATTATAGATGAATTACGAAGAAAATGTTAGATTTTCTAGGAAGAAAGAGGAAGAAGAGTAGTTACCGCCATGATTGGCTCGTTGATTTGAGAGTGTTAGGTTGTTAGAACTATGTGTACGTATCCTTCGCTCAGAACAGGAAAGAAAACTGTGCTCAGAACAGAAAAGATAACTGTGAAACAAAGTAGAACTCTGAGGCATCCACCCATGGTAAAAAAACTAATAGTAGAGCTTTATTAGTTTTTTTTTTTTTTTTTTCATCTAATATTAATCAAATTATAGAATTATTTTTTAAATATTTTTTAAAAAGGATATTTAATTAATATTTAAAAATATTAACACTCTGTTAAATATCAAACAAACCGAGCCCTAGGCGAGTGGTTCGGTATTTACTCGATAAAAGCTCGACTCGATGTTTGGATAGATAATAAACGAGTCGAGATTGAGCTGAAAATTTAGACAGTTAGGCTTGCGAACCGGCTCGCAAACAGCTCGTTTAAAAAAGTTTATGAGTAACTTTTTTAACCGGCTCGTGAACAGCTCGTTTTTAAAAAAACTCGCAAGTAGCTCGTTTAATAGGCTCGCGAACAGCTCGTTTAAAAAAACTCGCAAGTAGCTCGTTTAATAAGCTCGCGAGCTGCTCGTTTGATAGGCTTGCAAGCTGCTCGTTAAATAAGCTCGCGAGCAGCTAGGTACTTCTTGCTTAAAACTACGTTGTTTTGATAACTTAACTTATATAAAACTTATTTCCTCACTTCACTAAAACAACGTAGTTTTTCACTTATTCATAAATTATGAATCATAACCCTAAAAACTGTTGGTTCATTGATTAAGTAATGTAAACATGTATATTTAAATATTAATGATCAAGTCTAATATTGTATTATTTGTAAAATAATTATTTTGAATATTAAAAAATATATTTAAACTACTTTCAAAATAAAAAAAATCATAAAAATAATTAATAAACTGAGAAATTGATTAATGACTATGTTAATACCATAAAAAAAACCAGCAATTTGTCTGTAGGTAATATGATAATTTTTCTTAGAAAAAAAATAAATGCTTAAATGAAAAGATAATAATGACATCTGATTATATTCTTTTTGTTGATTACAAATAAGGAAATATACACTCGTAAATATGAAATAAAATAAAATTGTAAAAGTATTGTTTATCAATTTTTTTGACAAATAAACAAAGAAACAAAAATAAACATATTTGCGGATAAGAAAATTGTGAAAATAAATAAGAAAAGTAATATTTTAAGAAAATTCTATTTTATATGATTATTATTTATGTAGGTTTAGAGTTTTCAAGTTTAGGGTTTTTAGGTAAGTCCAAAAATAATTTTTGTTAAACATAATATATAATTTTTTAATTTTAATTTTAATAGAAAAATTAAATCATGAAACCTAAACGCATTTCTAATTTGCGAACCCTAAACATCCATCTTCATTTCCTTTCCGTTTCAGATGCAGTTCTTCTTCAATTTCGTTTTCTATTTGCGAACCCTAAACCGTAAGCCCATCTTCTTTCCTTTCTGTTCCAGTCGATCTCCTTTCCATTCCTTCGCTACTGCTCCTTCACTTCGATCGACGGACAAAAGCAAGAAGTCAAGCACTCCGACAGGTTTTAGTTCTCTCAAGTCTCACTATTTTTAATTTGAATTTATTTATATTTTAATATTTTTTCCACTGGTGAATGAAATTAATAACTGAGAATCGGTTCCTTTTATTGCTCCTGCATGAGCAGTCTTTGTCTTTTGTTGTTTTTTCTATTTAGCTGTCTGTTCCCCTGTTTTTGTTGCTCCAGTTTGCTTTCAATTTGTGTTAGCCTCATGAACAATCTTTCTACTTTGACTTCTGCCTCAACTTGTGGTAACAGAAGCCAATTTTTGGGCTTTATTTCCTCCTTAGATTTTCTGTATGTTTGTTAGTTGTAAAGTCAAAACATTGTTATTGGTTGTCAATTTTTTTCTTTTGATTTAGTTAATGCTGCCTAGTTCATGCATCTTTCTGGTTTTAAGGAAAATTTTTATCTTTTAAAACATACCTCAAGTTCCTGCTTTTAAAGGGTCAGTTTTGAGAATTTGCTTAAACCATTTGCCTAACCCAGAGCTGTTTATGGACTGACTTATATTTGTTTTAGCAATTTCATAAACATAACAATTGAGTCAGAATTTTTACATTGAAAGTTGGACAGGTTTGAGTTTTTTATGGATATGGATTACGATTTGAATATTTCAAAATATATGGAAATATTTTCCATTTTCTTATGGATATTGGCATGGACTGTTTTATGATTATACTTTGCATGAGTTTTGTTGTATTAAGAAATGCATGAGTTGTTGGACTGGCTTTGGTTATTAATATGCATGTTGTTTAGGGTAGTTTGTTGTCACCTTGTTGTGTACAAACTGTTTTTGTTTCTGCTGTCTTTAGGTTCCCCAAAATTGCTAAGATTAGTTGTTTGTGTACTATTTTTTCATTGATGGTTTTACTACTTACAAATCCTTCTGTTACATGTTAGTTTGTTTTGTGATTCTGAATGCTATAATAAGTCAGTTGCTTCCCTTTTGTTAAACAATTGCTAAATGCTACCTACAGATGGTACTGAATTTTGTGTTGCTAGGCTCTTATTGTGACACCCCTGACCAGAGTCATACGTCATTTCAATGTCATTACATGCATTTTATGCATTTTTATTTAAAATGCATTAAAGTTTGATATGATATATGACATGTTTTATGACATAAGAGTATAGTAAGAGGTGTTACATTTATAAGCTGTGATTGTCTGCCATATTGCTCATACCTTTGCTTGTTGCCATTATGGTTACTATTTTATTGCCTTCATTGTTGCTTACTAAAGTTTAGAAATGGTCAATGTTGTTGCCTCTTTACTGTTGTCTTTGGTTGATGCCATTGCCATCTATTCAGTTTCTGTTCAACTTATTTTAATTATTTTAGTCATAAGTTCAAAGTGATGGCTTAATTGAACTGCTGCACTATTTAGCTAGTTACTATTAAGCATCCTGTTAATTTTGTAGAGTAAGTTTAAGGCTAGCAGTCTGAGTAATTAGTTTGGCCTGCCATGAAACCATTCTGCTGTGTTTTTGACATGTTACCAAAGGGGTGATTTCCATCCTTACAGTTATAAATTTAAATGTGGACAAAATAATGTGGATTATTCAAACTATGGACAAATTTAGGGTGTTCGCATAAATTATATGCGAACTATTAATTTTAATTAATAGTTCGCATTAGTCTTATGTGAACTTAGAGTTCGAATAAGATATATGCGAACTTATATAGGCGCGGCAGAGGGCAGGAAAAAGTTGACACGTGTGGAAAATGCAGGAAATACACAGAAAATAAGTTCTCATAAGTTTTATGCGAACTTAAATCTGCATATATCCAGCAATAGAATGCAGAAGAGCCAAAATGAAATTCAGAGTTCATTTGTGTTGAAATATACTAAACAGTCTGTATTTTGAGAGTAACAGTGGTTGAAAATGACGTATAATGCTCCATTTCCGGTAAATATATATTGGAGTTCAGCGTTTCCACTGGTGGACGGCATTGTCGGTCTGAATTACAGTCGCGCCGACGCAGCAATATGCATCAATGGTCAATTAACCTTCGAGCAGTTTTATGATCGCGTATGCAGAGCATGTCGAGTGGATAAATCCGTGGTGCGACTGGAATTTACTCTGGTGTGGACAAAATATAACGGCTGCAGACGATATATAATTTTGGAGAATGAGCAGACTATGGTTTTTTTATATTTGTACGCGCTGAACTGGCCGGAATTGTATGTCAGTACGGAACAAATTGCTGAAGTTGCTGTTGCTGCACCAGTTGTTGCGGGGAAAGCAGCGGCGCTGCACGTGTGGTGATGGACCAGGAAGCTACGGAAGAGGTAAACGAGAATGTTGAATTACCGATTTCAATGCCGCTTGAAAGGGAGAACGAGGAGATTGGATGTGACACCTCGGACCTAAACCCTACATCAATCTGACGTCATTTCATGCATTTTCATTAAAATGCATCATGATTTAATTTGATAAATAAGTTAATTATGGATTATATGATTTATATTTGATAAAATATGATTAAATAAGAGAAACAAGTTATGTTATAGGCTCGTTTGCCGTCGAAAGACACAAACGGAGCTAATTAGGGTTTTCGAACTCACGCGATCGGAAAATGCCGAAATCGCGTAAAATATGAAATTTTTGACTTTGGCATGTTTTGGTATGTTTTTGAATATGTTTTAAAAAGTTTCGGAACCCTAATTTTGCGACGACGTCGTACGGTTTCGGTTCCGCGAAAAACGTCGAGCTTCGTAGTCGGTTTAGGGCACCGACCGAACGACGACTAGTTTTTGGATTCCGATTTTTACGAAACTTCACTCATATGTTATATTATTTATTTTGACCTTAAAATGTTGCTGAAATCCAGTGTAGGATATGGTTTTGGGTTGATTTGAATGAAGTTTGGTTTAGGTTTTTCTAAGAAAACCCTAAGTAAAGAGTTTAGTGTGTTTATATATATATTTAAGCTTAATTCAAGTTGGAGGTGTCAAGTATGTTTCTGGACTTGAGATTAGCATGTGAGGGTTTAACTTAAGGGGTAGAACTTGGTCTTTTGGTGGGTGAACAATAGAAAACGAAGAGAAACAGAAATTGAGAGAAAAAGGAGAGAAAGAAAGAAAAATAGAAACCAGTAGAGAAATAAGAAAGTACAACCAAAACCCTTACTTGTTTATGATCCTTACAGTCTATAGAAGATGAGGGATAGGTTAGAAGTGAAAGAGAGCCGTCGGGTTGGCCGGAAAAGAAAGAAAACAGTGGGTTATCGAAAATAGGGGATAATCGTGATTTATGGGAAAAAGAGAGAAAATAAGGGAAATTTCGTGTGCATGGGAGAGGGTTGTAGGGAAGTTAAGTTGAATTTTGAAGTCAAGGTTAGGCCGGGAAATTGGCTGGGAAGGCCGGATTTAGCCGGAAAAATCCATCGGGAAAACAGGGGAAATAGCTTCTGGATTGTTTCTGTCATGGGGAAAGAGAGGGTCCAAAACGGCACCCTAGGCGTGCGTTTTGGGACCAGCCGCAGGCGCGCGGGTGAGCTGCTGCGAGGGAATCAAAACGCACGCAGTTTCTGCATTTTGATCTCCGCGGGGCACGCGAGTGAAACGGCACAGAGGCGTGCGTTTTAGGGATTTTTGCTGTTCTGGTGCCTAGATTTCGGTATAACCTCATTTTAACCCCTGAGCTTTATATATTTATGCAATTAAGTCCTTCAGATTGAATTTTAATATGTTTTCAATTTAGTCCAGCAGAATTTATTTATGGAAATTATAGATTGACCTCTGTAGTTACTGTTTTGTTGCAAATCAGCCCTTATGGGCAGAAATTGACAATTTTGGTTAATTGCATTTTAAATCCCTCAATTTTTAATAATTGCACTTTTGACCCGGAAACTTTTATAAATTATGCTTTAGCCATTCCAGTCTAATTTCGACATCCTGAATCCGTTTTTGACGTCAGAAATTTATTTTGAGATCGTTTTGAGGCTGAAAATTCAGATTTAAATGTTTGGTTAAAGAATTTATATATGAAATTGGTTTTAATTATTTGGTTGGTTTATTTAAACTTGGATTTGGTTTTTATAATTATAATTATTCTTAATTATAATTATTATATGGAAAATTGAGATTTATAATATGTTTAATTATGATATGAAATGAGTTTTGAATTGGAAATTTATAAATTTAATTTTAAACAGAGATAACACAGAGATTAATTATGAAATCATTCATCATAGCATATATGGATTTCTAATTTGGTTATTTGAACATCATTGCTATGTTATGCATTATAGGCGCATCGAGTTTTCGAGCGGCACGGGGTAAGGAACCTGAGGGCCACCCGAGTTCACAACAGTGAGATAAGTGCTAAGGCCACTTATATGTGTTTTATATGAATTTTGTGATATTGCCTATTATGATTCATTAAGCTGTATAGTCTGGGATTAAGATCTAATCACATATGAGGTATGAACTGCTGTTATATGTTTTTGATTAAACTGTTTGGATCGGTATGTAAGCCTGTTCAATTGGATATATGTGATATTTTGAACTGCTATGTTTGTGGTTTCTGAGTCGGTACTAAAATCCGGCCAGTTGAGTTATATGATCTGGTTTATATGATATATATGTTAATGTTTACCGGTAATGAAACCCGGTTATGTGATTATATGAAGCATGACAATATGACAAGTATGATTTCACAAGTACATGTTCACAGGACTTAATTATGGCTGTTATGATTATCGTTGCCGGTGTTGCAGATTTCACGTTTGAGAAACTACGGTTTTCTCTATGATTTGATGGAAAGGCCTACTGGTCTAATATGTTATAGAAAGACCTACGGGTCCTATACAATGCAGAATGATCTGGTGTATACTGCATATTAAAGGTTGATCCACGGATCCCTTTTCGAACCGACGATATATTCCGGTCTTACAGGTTTGCTGGCCAGCTATGGTTACTGATATGCCGTGAAATTCCCGGGGCAACACTTGGTCGATAAATCACAACTAAAAAATAAGAAATGACATGTCATTATGCATTTGATGTTATAGTTTTGATATATATGTTATAAATGACCTGAAAATGAATAGTATTGATATGTTTTGATGTTTTGCCTTATTTGCTATATGATATTGCCTTGTTTAGCACTTGCTGAGTATGCGACTCACACAAATCGCACCATGTGTTTTCAGGTCTGCTGTCTGAGTGAAGTATTGAGACTTCACTAGTCTATTGCTCAGGTCAGTACAGCTAAAGCCTATGCCTCTCTCCCTCACATCACGTTATCTATATCAATTGCATATAGAGTTTTGTTTAATGCTATTTTTATATAGCATTATTATCTGGTTCGGCATGTATATAAATATGTTTATTAAGTTTTTGGATAATAAGGCATAGTGATATGTAAATAAAGCATTGTAGTATGTATGTTTGATAATTGGTTTATGTTGTTGATATATACTGGTTAATGCTTGAATTGGAATAGGTTAATGTGGAATTTAAAAGATGATATAAGTATATTTTTAAAAAAAAGTATAACATGTAAGCTATAAGAGAGGACATTACACAATGGATCGTTGAATAGCCATTGCGAGTTCAGGATGTTCACTGAGATTTTGTAATGCCTGAATCCATTCTGTTGTTCTAGATTCAAGTTGGAGGTTTTGTGGATTTTGTTTTTCTTCTTTTTCAACTGACTCTAACCAAGATTTTATTGGCATGATAGTAGAAAGGGTTTGAGGTTTTTTGCATCAGTTTGGTTTTGTGTTTCTTTCCTTTTGCTTTTTCAAGGCATTTTTGGCTAATGTCTGTTTTGTAAATCACTTGCCATCTAGCAGAAATTATTTTTAATGCAATGTTTTGAACATCTTTTTGTAAAACTTCTTTTGATGATTTGCAATCTATACGCAATAAATAATTTTGATTTAGTAAATCACTTTGAAATTTTGTAATGCATAAAAAAATTGCTAAAATTTCCTTTTTTTTTATGGTGGAATAATTCTTCTGACAATCATTCCAATGTGCAAATGTAAACTAGACAATACATTCTTTTTTATTTTGAATTTTTTTTAGGATTCCTCTATATCCTAATTCACTAGCATCTGTTTCTACAATCTTTGGAGCTAATGGATCTACTAAATGAAGACCTGGAATGTTTTGGACTTGTTTTTTGATCATTTGGACTATCTTAGTACGTTTATCTGATAAGGAACGGGTTTTTCTTAAACCTATCATGTAATGGTTTGGCAAGACGGTTTATGTTAGGACAAAAATCTAGAACATAATTTAGGCTTCCTAAAAACTTTTGTAATTGAGTTTTTTCTGTGATTTTATCAGGAAACTTATTAGTAAATTCCAGAGATCTTTCTATAGGAATTATAGTTTCCTGACTGATGTAATGTCCTAGAAAATGAATTTTTGTTTGAAATAAAGAAATTTTAGATTTTGAAATGACTAAGCCATTCTTTTTTAAAACATGATAAAAAGTTTGAGATTTTTGAAATGTTATTCTATTAAATCTGAAAAGATTAAAACGTCATCTATATATATTATACAAAAATTTGAATAAGAATTGAAAATGTCATTCATAATTCTTTAAAATTCAGAGGGTGCATTTTTTAATCCAAAAGGCATGACCGTCCATCATATTGACCAAATGGTACAGTAAAAGCAGTTTTGTATCTATGTTCAAGATGAATCTAGATTTGGTAGAATCCTGATTTCATGTCAAATTTTGAAAATATGAAAGAATGATTTAATTTTTATAAAAGATCTTTTTTATTTGGAATAGCGTACCTAATCCACTTAAGAGCTCTATTTAAAGGTTTGTAGTTTATGACAAGTCTTGTAGTTCCTTTTTCTATTTCAGAATTTTTCTTAACATAAAAAGCAGCACAACTCCATGGAGATCTCAAGTTTGTTATTAACTTTTTAGATTCTAAATCATGAATCTCATTTCTGCAATATTGTTCTAATTTGTTATTCATTTGAGTAGGTCCGGCTTTTGTAGGAACTTGTTTTTCTGAAAACTCTTCTTCATATGGTAAATCTACCATATGTTGTTTCCTATTCTAGAAAGCATTTGGTAAATCAAAAGAAATTTCACTTTCTATCATTTTTTGAAAATCAGATATTTTTGTTTTTATAAAATTATTTGTTTTTGAATTTTTAAAAGAGAGACATCTTGTTTTAAAAATTGTAAATGTTTTTCTTTGGCTTTTATTAAGCAACAAATTCGGTTTTGATGAATTGAATTTGCTTTTAAAATATTTAAATTTCTGATTTTTGGTTTTTCAATAAATGAAAATGAAAATTTTTCTTTTATGCGTTTGAATGATATTTCATCATAGTTTACTTCGTAGGGAGTAATTAAGATGATGAATGGTGTCCCTAAGATGACACTGTGATTAATATCTTGAGTTGTTACAAAATTTTGTTTTTATTGAAGATAATCCACTTATTACTGATCCTTCAGTAGAATGTTTCAAGCGAAGACTTATGTTGTTTGCAACTAAAAGTTTTTCTTTTGTTTTTTCAAGATATTTTTTAGGAATAAGTCATTCTTTAATACAATTTAAATCAGCACCTGTATCAAATAAGGCAATAGCTTCAAGTTGAAAATCATTAAAAAAATCAATTTTTACTTGTATCAAATATTTTCTTGAAGTTATTGTTCTTAAGATACAGAGAAAATCGGTAAGAACAGTTTCAAGGTTTTCAAGGGTTTTATCTTCAATGTCATTGTTGACGCTTAATTTTTGTCCCAAAAGTACCAGTGATGATAATATGCCAACACCTTGATGAAATCTCCGGAGTTCCGAAAACAGCTCTCGTTCGTTCAAATTCCAGAATATTCCAAGTTTTTCTTTTCCCTCAAATTGTTTTAGTGATTTTTATTCAAGTCCGAGAAATTCCCTTTTTCTTCAAAAAAAATATGTTCGAGTCCTTTATTTTTAATTTTTTAATTTTTGATTTTTAGGAAGGAAAAATAAAATTAAAAAAAAAAGAGAGAAGTCCAATTCTATTTAAATTTCCTTATTTGATGAATTTTCAATTTTAATGTTTAAAATTTGGTTTTGTTTTAATTTCTATTTTGAAAATTAATGTTTGGTTTAAAATTGTTATTCAAATAAAGTTTTAATTTTGTTTTTAAAGAAAATAAGAAAGAAATAGATTGGTTTTGAGAAAATTGGAGAGAAAGGGTGAAATTGAAGGAAATAAGAAGTTTTAGGGGTGAATTAGTAAATAAAGAAAGAAGGAAGGGTGCAATTGAATTAAATTGAGAGTTCTGGGGTCAAAAGTATAAATAGAAAGAAGTTGAGGGCTGGAATTGAAATTAGGCATAGGGGCAGATCGAACCAAAATCGGTTCGATCTGAGATTTGGTTCGATTCATGGCCGATTTCTGGTTCAATTGCAATTAAATAAAACATAAAAATAAAACAAAAAATGCACAGATAGTCGAAAGAAGTCAAAATCGAATGAAATTGGGATTTGGGATTAGGGTTCCTCTCGTTGGCAGAAATCTTCAATTGAGTCGTGATTGTGAGAATTTGGGAGGTTAATTGAGCAGTTGAGTGCAGAATTGAGAGGGGAATGGATAGGAGGAGCGGGATTGAAGGAAAAGGAATGAGTATGAAAAAAAAGAGGAACAGATTGGGGTTTTTTTTTTCAATTTGGGACGAAATTGAAAAGAAGGGTTTGAAGATTCTGAAGGTTTAGTGTAATCGATGGCCAAATTGAAAGAATCGAGTAGAATTCAAATAAAAGTGGAAACAGAAACTAAAATTGGAAGGTCAGTAACGATTTCTGTTAACAAAATAAGAAAAAGAAAGAGGTGAGTGGGAGAGAGCGTTTGAAGTTTGTTATACTCGTACGAGCAAATTGGAGAGTGGACAGCTGGCCTAATCAGAGGGAAGGAAGTTCGTTGGTGAAGTCTATAAGAGAGAGTCGAGAGCTGTTGAAAGGGGAGAGGCCATTCACGATTCTGGAAGTGAGAGACCCATTCTGGAATCGGAAAAACTCGAAGAAAAGAATTCCGTAATTGATTTTTCTTTCTTCTTTTCTTTTGAAATCATTTTGAGTGGAAGAATTAACTTTGATTCTCGTTTCAAAATCAATTTGAAAACGAGGATCGAAGCCGTTTTGAATCTCATCTTTCTGTAATCATCTGTTTCTGGAACTGGAACATTGAGTTGTAAAAGGAACAACTGGATTTGTTGATTCTGTGAGATTAATTGGCAACGATCTGAGGTACAATCAAATTTAACTTTCTGTTATAATTTTAATTTCAATATGAATGGTATGATTTGGGAGCCTGATTAGCTTTGTTGAATCTGATTAGCTTCTGTTTATTGTCGATTACAATTTTATTTATTCCCTTTTGGATGATTTTGGAATCCATGTTACTTAATCGTTTTTAGAATAGTTGGTTCTGTATTGTTGCTGGAGGCCCTGTTTCTGTTTCGTGATTTTTGATTCTTAGTTTTTCTTTTGGTTGCTGGGTTTATGTTATTCCCGTTTATCTTATTTTCGCATTGCTTGCAGCTTCTGTTCCAGAATGTTTATATACTTGTTGAGCATCCAGGATTGGAAATTGATAATAGAGGTTGTTGTGTGTCTTTAACATATACCTAGAAGTCATTTGC
>CANUEY010117221.1:0-20960 GCA_948099555.1 Croton setiger
GAAGTGCGGTCATGATTAAACAGGTTTAAGATTTATAAGCTGTTGTTTGGCTTTATTTGAATATTTGCTTTTTATGTGCTTATCGCTTTAAATTTGGTTTTACATTTACTGAGTATGCGACTCATCCAAATCGCAATATGTGTTTCAGGTCGGCAGTCCGAGTGAAGTACTGAGGCTTCACTCGCCTTTTGCTCAGGTCGGTCTAGCGAGAATCTAGGCCTCTCTCCTCCCATCGTTCCTTAGCATTATCATGACATTTAGCATGTTCTTTTTGTTGTTACGTATATATATAACAATTTGAGGCCTCTGCTTGTTTTGTAAACATTATATATTATGTAATTAACGGCATGTAATTAAGAATTGATATGTATGTAGTTTTTGGACTATTAATGGGATGCTCTTAGGTTGAATTAAAGTTTATTATTATCTTGCATGCTTATAATAAATGTTGCTCGATTAATGGCCAAGTTACTCTTTAATGAGTTAAAGTGAAAGTAGAGTTGCATGTTATAATGAATGCTCTGTGAATGGCAAACGTATGCATATATATATATGTATATAATCATGTGATAAGTAGGGAATTATGTCACCCAACACATGTCAAAAAAAAATGGTCGGTTTTATGACATAGGTTCTTTTTGAATGAGGTGTTACAGACCCTACTTCCACTACTAGATTAAGGCAAAGGCTCTTAAATAAACTGCCGCAAAAAAGGTGTTAAGTAAAAGCAATCTTATTAGTAGGTTGCCAACACAACCTCTCAGCTCCAGAAAGTGACTAAAACTGCACAAGAGAGTGAGGAACCCTAAAAGAAAGCAAAACTCAGCCGACCTTCCACTACTGAGAACGTAGGCCGATCAAGATTATAGACATGAACCAAGAAAAGGTCTTAAGTTTCTATGCCCTACTTATCACTGAGCGGGACAATACTTTTGTTGCTTCTCCTTCAAAGTCGCCTGAACCAGTTGATTGGGGCTATACTTTACTTAAATGAGGGAAGGAGATAGATAAGGACAAGGCAACACACAATTGTGATGCTCCTATTTTTAGTGCCACGAAGCTCTCCACCCTAGCTTCTTTAACCATTTCCTTTAAAGCGAGCTCGGTGATCAAGCTTCACTTTTATTCTAGAGGGAAGGAAACATCTTTTTGGAGAAATGGAGTTCCCTAAGGACATGGCCCAAATGAAGAACCACCCTACTGGGATGTTGGTAGACTTTTCCATGAGGGGCGTTATGATGTAAGTACTCATACATCGTATTCTCATATTAACCTTTCTTCACTGATCCTTAAGGTCAGATATGTATTTCATTACCTTAACTTGTTACCTTTTATTATAGAGTACCATTCTCAGCTTTAAGCATAGAATGACTAAGCTTAAGTGGAAAAATGGTTTCAAGCCGAAGCTATTAACTGCCTCCTAGCTGCTCAAAACTAGTTGAGCGAGGAAGTTCACCTTCAGAAGGAAGAGACTGAGCTGGCCAAGGTTGGCCAAACGACACTTAGGGCTGAGCTGTCCACTGCCCAGAAAGAAGTGAAAGAAAAAAGGAATAAGGCATCTTTATTGAATAAGAAAGCTAAAAAATTTGAGAAGTCCATGGAGAAAGATAAGGAGAAGTAGAAGGAGTTGGACTCTCAACTCAAAAGTGAGTGACAGCTCGTAAGGTTGAGCATTAGGCTCTTAAGAAGAAGTCACTACACTAAAGAGTCAGGTCATAGAGTTAAGGGTACAAGTGGAAAAGACAAAGAATTTATCTGGACAACTGTTAGGCAGTCTTCTTGACGAGTTTCACTAAGCCATTTTTAACAAGTGTAGGGAGTTGCAGTTGAGTGACAGGCTGGACGACCTATCCTTTTATCTTGGACATGTCCTAATGAGGTCAAGGATAAGGCCTCAGAAGAACATGATGAAGAAGATGAAGGTCGGAAGGAGGAAGTTGGAGTGGCCAAGGCACCGATGATCGGGTGCCTGAAGAAGTGGTCAAGAAAGAAAGGGTATCCAATAAAAAGGTTCCCGAAAACTTGGCTGAGAAGTCTATTGATAGTACCATAGGCCTTCCTCCTCCTCCCCCTAAAGCTGATTCCCCAACCGGGGCTGATGGCAAAAGCAAATCTTAAACTGAGTTGAGACTATCTCAAGAAGCTGCTAACAACCAAGACCTCTCTCTTCCAGGTAACCCTTAAGCTGCTTAGTCATGCTTTTTATAAGTTCTCTTCTTTTTGTACTTAGCTTATTTTTTGAAACATTATATTTATATCAATTTCCTTGAGGTCATAATCACTATTTCTTAGTCATATGCTTGAGTGGATTTCTTAAATTCTATTGCACTTATTGAATACATGTAATTTTTCGTTACATGATAAAGGTTGGTCATTTTTTTCCTTGACATTCTTCACGATATTCATATTTCATACGAGGGAATTTTCCCTTGGAAAAATTGTGACATATAATACAAAGAATCAAAATAGAAAAGCAACTTTCAATATGGAATACACTTGGAATAATTTCAGCAACTTTATAATTATTGAATAAACCTTTTGATATACCTCGAATCAAGTTAAGTATGTGAATTTATTTTTCAACTGTTGCGGCCTTTAGGCCTTGAATTTATCTTTTTGTATAACTATTATTATCCTTATCACAGCAGTAATGTGACACCCCAAACCTAACCTATGTCGTTATCGACGTCATTACATGCATAAAGTGCATTTTCATTTAAAAATGCATTATATATGATATGATGTATGATTTAAATATGAAAAAATATGAATTGAATATGATAAGTCATGAAAAGAATAAGTTAAACAAATTATGTTTTAAGTTCGTTTACCGTCAAAAGACATAAACGAATCCAATTAGGGTTTGGCTTGCGCGACCGGAAAACGTCGGAAACGCGCAAAATATAAATAAATGAATTTGATATTTTATGGTATATTTATAAATATGATTTTAAAATTTTTGTAACCCTAATTTTACTACGACATCGTACGGTTTCGGTTCCACGAAAAACGTCGAGGTTTCGGAGTCGGATTAGGGCATCGACCAAATCGCGAATAATTTTCAGATTCCGATTTTTACAAAACTTTAGACACTTGTTATAATTATTATTTTGACACCAAAAAATATTGTAAAACCTGTGATGGCGTGAATTTGGGCTGGAAATGGGCAGAAATAAAAAGGAAGGAAAGTGAAAGAAAGGAAAACCTTAGTATTAAGTCTTGTAAAGGGTAAATTAGGTTCTTTATGTAAAACATGAAGTAGTTGCTGGAAAGTGGTAGCTTAGGGACTTGAAGTAGGTGATGTTAAGGTGAAGAGGTTGCTTGGAACAGATAGGAAGAGAGAGAACCGAAGCAAAAACAAAAAGAGAAAGAGAGAGAAAGGAAAGAAAAGAAAGAGAAAAGAGGAAAGAAAGAGAGAATCACTGATTTTATACCTTCAGAGTATCCTTAAGGTCTGTAAGAAGAGGTTAGAGGTGATAGGAAGTGAAGGGAATAGCTAGAAAACGAGGGAGAAAGCAAAACTGAAAACTGGTTCTGGAATTCTGGGTTTTGAACCAGTGTGAGGAGCCAATTTTGAGAGAGAAAATCTTTAATTTGAGCGTGCATGGGGGAATTTGACTCTGATGGTTCGATAGAAGGGGTGTAGAGGAAGAGAACGGTGGTCGTAACTTGCCGGAAAACCACCGGAGGAGGACGTACGGTCGTCGGGAAGTTGGCTGGAAGGCCACTATTTCGGGCAGAAACAGAAGAAGGCAAAAGGAAGAAGAATATCAAAACGCACGCAGTGGTTGCATTTTGACCTTCAGAGGCGCGCCCAAAACGACAGAGGGAGACCGTGTTTTGATCCAGAGGGTAGTGGCCAAAACGCAGCAAACCCTTACGTTTTGATGCCAAATAGCGCGCCCAGCAATTGTTTTTGGTATAAATTCCGTTTTGGCCCCTGAACTTGTTTTTTGCATGCATTTAAGCCCTTCTGGGCAGTTTTTGCAATTATTTTTAATTGCAATTTAGTCCTTTGATTTTAATTAATTATGTTTTTGCCTAGAAATGTTTATAAATTATTTTTAGGACCCCTTTTACCTAATTTGGGCATCCTTAATTCTTTTTTGACGTTAGAAATTAATTCTGATATCGTTTTAAGCCCGAAAATTAAAGATTAAATATTTTGTTAGAGATTTTTAATTATGATTTTGATTTGAATTATTATTTGGTTAATTAAAGATTATTTTTGGTTTGGATAATTATAATTACGATTAATTATAATTATTAAATGATAAATAGAGTTTGTTAATTATTCTTAATATGTTATTAAATGATTTTAAAGTTGAAATTTTTACGGATTGAGTTTAAATTCATAGACAATAAAATGGATTAAATTTAAAATTCAAGTAATTCAGAGAATTAAATATTAAAATCATGCATTATAGCATATATGGATT
Source organism: Croton setiger (assembly GCA_948099555.1). NCBI lineage: Eukaryota > Viridiplantae > Streptophyta > Magnoliopsida > Malpighiales > Euphorbiaceae > Croton > Croton setiger. Next base: position 4,440 of record CANUEY010117221.1, read on the forward strand.
TCTAATTTGATTCATTGGATATTGTTGCTATGTTATGCATTATAGAAGCGTCGAGTTCTTGAGCGGCACGGGGTAAACAACCCGAGGCCCAACCGAGCTCACAGCAGTGAGGTAAGTGTTAAACCCACTTACTTATATGATTGAAAATGATTTTGTGAAATTGAGAAATATGTTACATGAAACTGTGTGGACTGATACTATAGCCCGGTCATATGTGATATATGAAAATGCTATGATATGATTATATTGAATTGTTTTGACCGGTATTGAAGCCCAGTCAATTGGAAATATGTGATATATGAATTGTGATGTTTGTGGTTCCTGAGTCGGTACTGAAATTCGACCAGTTGAGTTATATGATCTGGTATCTGATATATATGTTGTTTAAACCGGTACTGAAGTCTAGTCATATGATTATATGAAAAATGATGATATGAAATGTATGCTATATAAATGCATTTCCACATTGAGTTCAACTTTAGAGCTGGTGGGTAGGCCTGTATCCATGACATAAACTTGAATTTAGGATCACTGTAAAGGAATGGACAAGCTTTGTTAAAATGACCCAGACGGCCACAGTTTTAGCAAATATTTGGAAGCCTTTCATATCTAATATGTATCCATCCTTTAGAACCATTCAATTTCAAGTCTTTAAATCCAGTGATGAATGGTTGCCTAATATCCTACAACAATTGTAAACTCACAGGAGATTCATCTTCCATATCTATAGCAATGAGCTTTCATCAATCTCCAAAAGCTCTTAAAACAAATGGTTTATCTTTTGAACATTATTTTTATTTCATTGATCCTCAATTTGAACCCAAAAAAGTGAGCTATTTAGTCAGACCTCATCAAATTTTTTATCTGCAGGCAACTTTTCTAGGAGGAATAAGTTATTAAAAATGCATCATGGTCTCTCTTTCATGACCATCTTGGCAAGGTTCTCCTCTTAAAACTTAAGAATTCTCTTGTATTCCGTTGAAAAGCATTTAAGGACTTCCAGATACTTTGCAGTGCTTCTTTAATAATTATGGACCTAAGAGACCGAGATGATTTTAGCTCACCAACTAGAACATTCTTGCTCTTTGCATATTTTTCAGCAGGCGTCTAAGTGAGCTCAGTAATGGTACCATAAGCCTCTTAAGTAATCCCTTTATCTTTAATGATAAGAACATTGGACTTTTTAGAAGCTTGTTCCATGGAGTTAAAGTTATCCCAACAACTAGAGCCAGAAGAAGTTAAAGAGGAGAGAAGAAAGTAGCGAGGAGTGTGAGAGTACCAAGAAAGTAAATGAGAAACATGAGGATGCAGCAAAATAAATAACCATCAGGGCACACAAATTATGAGTCTGAATTAAAGTAAATGGACACCTAATCCATTTGAGTCCAACAAGAGGACAACTTAACTATTTCATGTATCGACTAATCCATAGCTGGATACAATTGAGTTGCAGAGGAACAATGGAGGTTATCCCTCATCGAACACATCATCTTCATCTTATTATGTCATTGTGTCTTCTACTCAGTAAAGCAATATTTTTCTAATTTATTTACAATTTAATTTTCAACTAATCAACTATTAAAATCTAAACATTGTCTAATATAAAATCTAAAAATAAAGAATTTCATAGAACAATGCCTATTAACAAATTAAATTGAAATTAAACATTAACATTTGAAGGGGGGAAAATTTTTTAAATGGGCAATTGAAACAATTCTCTTTTGTATTAATCGTAATAAATACCATGTAAGCTATTCGGTCGATAAGATGAAATAAAAAAATCCGTTAATATCTTCTTTATTTTTGACTTTGGTCTTTCCGTATTTTAATGTAACATCATCTTTGTTAGACATGTCAATGTCGGGGTTGGCTCGTTCGGCTCGCCTGGCCCAGCCCGTCAAAAGCCCGGACCGGCACGCCATTGAATCGGAACCAGTCGAATTGTGACCGGAACCGGTCGGTTCAGGTTCAATGTTTTTTCGAACTGTAACTGTTACGAACCGTGAATCGTTGTCGAACCATTCGAACCGTTTAATTGGACCGCCGGTTAACCGTTAAATTTTTTTTTAAAAAAAAGTACGAACTGTCGGTTAACCGGCCAGTTCATTTCTCGTTCGAACCGTGGCTCGGTGGGCCGCGTCCCGGAACTGGCCTGGCCCGGCCTGCGGTCACCTATAATCTTTGTCATATGAGAGTTTATATTAAAAATAATAAATCATTTAAAAAAATCATAATTGTCATGTCAATAACTAGATTCTATTTTAGGATCTAAAGTTGAACAAATATTTTTCAGCTTTTAGAGTTATAAATTAACCACCCAATTTAAAATCGTCATTTGTTTATGATTAAGTAATTAATTAGACCTAACCATCTTTGTCCATTGATTGCTAAATTGATAATTTACTTCTATTAACTTTTATTTTTCATTTGCATGCTGTCTTCCAATCCTATATAATTGTCAACTAATTTAACATCATTTCTAATAACTCGCTATGCATATTATTTCAGTATTTCTTGTTTCATGCTTATGATAATATAGTTTTAACAGCCATGATTAATATGGCTAAGCTACACTTGACCACGGTTAGACTCGGGCAGCTTGAAGGATGTGAACCGACTATTTACAATTTTTAAATTGCTTGAACTTAAATGAAAATGTAAAGGGTGGTTTAGTAACAGATTATGAACTATCGGTTTTGATTTGATTCACTTTAGTTAAAGTTCTGGCATTTTGAGTCCGCTTGTGTGAGATTTTTTTTTTTATATTTTTTAAAATTTCTAATATTTGGAGATGTAAAAAACTTTTTCCAAATTAATTCGTAAAATTCAACATTATCTAAATTTGCAGTTTGAAATAAAAGAATTTTAAATAATTCCTGCAATATAAAAGATAAAAACATTACAATTAATTCAAAGTCATAGTCACCAATTAATTCAAAGTCATAGTCACCAACTTTTTTAGATGATCGTTTTCAATTCTTTTTTCACGAGACTTTAATTCTTTTATCCTATTAAAGATATTACTTTTTTTTTTTCCAATATAATTGATTGAAAAACTAATTATTCTTTAATAAGTATGAAAAACTAAATAGTTCACTTAAAGTAGAACTAAAACTAAAATAGTAGTCTACACACCGTAATGATATAATCTATCTAGATATTGACAATAGATTAACAAAATTTTGAATTTTCCCACGTCCAATCTATAAAAAACAAAAAGAAATTCTAAGCTCCATGTTTTGACATTTATTTTAAAATGAAATTATGAAATTTAAATAAGATCTTACATTTTTATACGCTCAAATATATAAATATAAATTTATATCTAGAATTTATTTGTTGCAAATAAAAGTTAAAATTGATGTAAATGGAGTTTTTTGCACATTTTGTCTGGAAGACAATTATTTCGGAATGCTATTAACAATATTTTGTTTACGTTTCAGAAATTGTAAAATTAAATGGACTTATTGTTGTTTTTGCTTTCAAACTTAACCGATCTTTACATTTAGTGTTCACTAGTGGTTTTTTAAAAATTAAACACTTTTTTAATATAATTTTTATTAACATATTATTTTAAATAGCTTTTAAAGTTTATGATAATATTTTATAAAAAGTTAATCTATTTAATGTTTAATTGTCAGTGATTTATGAACCGCTATCCAGAGAGTTAAAAGCTGCTTAAACGGCTAAACGCTATCAAAACAACTAATTTTGCGGAATAAACCATTAATAGAATAGTATATTTTGCCTTTTTATTTAATAAAATAATACATTAAATTTAATAAAATAATATTTTATATGAGTAATAAGGCTACATATTTTTTTTAAATTCAAAATTATCACTTTTATTAAAAAATATTAATTTATTTTAATTAATTAACTAAAAATTAAAAATTCAATATAAAATCAATATAATTTAAAGTTTTTTCAAACTTTGTGGCTTAGCAATTTTTACAAGAAAACTAAAATTATATTTGCTAATATTGATCAGAAATAATAATTAAAAAGTTATACAAAATACTATTAATTAATATAACTCAGTATTAATAAATATTTTTCAATATAACCTATTATTGATAAATACTGATTTAGATTTCAATATAATTCAGTATTGACAAATATTGATTTATATTATAATTACAAATATTAATTTATATTAATAAATACTGATGTATATTAACAAATATTAATAAAATATTGATATGATAAATGTTTTTGTTAAATATTGATATTAATGTATATTGATTTATATTTAATTTTTAATTTTTATTAATTAATTAAAATAAATTAATAATAATATAGAGAAAAAATCATAAAAACCGCAAAATAATAATAAAAAATATAGTATTTCAACTAATATTGAAAGAAATATACTGTTATGTGAAAATGAAAAATCTGCTTCACGGAATTTCTCTTATATAAACTTTGAATTTATTTATCGAATTATAGGTCCTCTGCAACCAATTTTCCCCTTCCGTCACTGTGGAGCTTTGCTTTACCAAAGTCACCAACCACCGCGTCTACCTCCGTCCATTTAAAGCCTCCACCTCAAAGTAGATTTGCCTCCACCTGTTCTATACACAACATGAAGAGGTTGAAGAGTTACTATATGCACTTGCGCCACCACCAAGCCATGGAGCGCAAATGGATCTTCCCATTAGCTATTGGTTCTATAGTTTCTCTTTTTCTTCTCTTTCTCTCCACTCTTACATCTCCTGATGGAACCCCTTTACTCCCAATTTACCGTTCTTTCTCTACTTTCAGTTCTAGATTTGTCGAGCCTAAGCTGCAACCTATTCCTGTTTCTACTCTCCCTCCTCCTCCTCGCTTTGCTTATCTGATTTCTGGCTCCGCCGGCGATGGTAACATGCTGAAAAGGACGTTGCAGGCGCTTTACCATCCGCATAATCGATATGTTGTGCATTTGGACCGTGAATCCTCCCCGGAAGAGCGCTTGGATCTGAGTAATTATGTGAAAAATAATCCTGTTTTTGTCAAGTTTGGTAATGTGAAGATGATCGACAAAGCTAATCTTGTAACTTATAGAGGCCCTACTATGGTTGCCAATACTCTGCACGCGGCGGCGATCTTGTTAAAAGACGGTGACGATTGGGATTGGTTCATTAATCTCAGTGCGTCTGATTATCCCCTTGTTACCCAGGATGGTTAGTGAAATGCATTTTCTATTTTTTGGGATTCTTTTGTTAGATTTCATTTCTATATTTGGTTGTTTTTAGCTTTTAATTTAATTTTGAATGATGGGTTTATTTTTTGTTGAATAGATCTATTGCACACTTTTTCTTATCTTCCAAGGGATCTTAATTTCATCGATCATACAAGTAATATTGGCTGGAAAGAGTGAGTTGGAATTTGATTTTTCTGTTAAATGGTTTCTCGTTTTGCAGTTTTCTAAGTTACAGGATTTATTGGTTATTACCTTTTTTTGTAGGTTTCAGAGAGCTAAGCCCATAATTATAGATCCGGGTTTGTACATGAGCAAGAAAGCTGATGTTTTCTGGGTTACGCAGCGCCGGAGTGTGCCAACAGCATTCAAATTATTTACAGGTAAAATTTGAATTCCTGATTCATGGTTCATCACTGATGTTTTCTGGGTTAGCAGCTCCGGAGTGTGCCACTAAGCATAACTTTGGATTTTAAATATAATTATTTATGTTTAATTGTTTATTAAACATAATTTGTTGTCTAACTAAAATATATGAGTATCAAACTTGGCTGATAAAATAAATGATTGAGGAATAATTGTTGTCTTAGTTGTTTTTCTTTCTTTCTGTTTGAATTTTCTTTTAACAAAAAAAGCTAAGTTGAACAAGCAGAAGTGTTATGGAGCACAATTGCATGAAAGTTCTTGTTTTCTTTAGTTCATGTATTCAGAAGGCTGAAATTGCTCCATTGAGATTCAACATTTGCCTTGTATTGCACTAAATTTTATTTGTTGTCTTGGGGCTTTTCTATGTGATTAACTTTTGAGCTTACCACATAAAATCATTCTCTTATTTTAATGGGATTTGTTGATATTACAATTTTAGAGGCTGGGATTGTGACACTTGTGTGCGAGTACTCAATTTCTTTTTTTGTTTCTTTCTCATTGATTATGGAATTAATATTTTGTTAGTGAGATATGATGCCTTGCTATTTTAGATGTATCATAAAGTAGATAAACTGAAGCCCATTGTTGATATTGTGGAAGAAGGTGAATGTCGATATGTGTTTTTGAGATTTGATTGTTTATTATTGTGATGATTATGTTAATGGTTAACCAGCCTTTGTCTATCATTATATGTTGGAGCAAATTGGTATGACATTATTTTATAGGATCCCCTCCCAACAATGTTAGGAATTCAATGAGCAGAGGTTCTGATTTCTCAGGTGCTGCTAGATATCTCATTGCGAAAGGTTGTCATTCCATGATCAGATTTTGGGTCTGGATATGAGAAGGTGAAATTAGGATGTAGGAATATGGTTATGTATCTCACGGTTCAACTGTTCACTAAATGCAGCTGTTTATGAAATGATCAGCTGGCTGTCTTTCCGAAACAAACCTACCATGGGCCGTGTGAGCTTCTTTGATTTTTTTTTTCTAACTTGGAAATTATGGTATTCCACATTCTTTTCAATATGCTTTTCTGTGACAATAGAGGGTGAAAGGATCTAGGATTAGATTTCAACTTATAGTAGACAATTTACAAGATCCTTGAATCCTTTTCCCTAAATTAGATTTCTAGCTGAAATTATTATTTCAAAGTAGATTCTGCAGTACCTGTCATCTCTGGGTGGGGCAAAGAAAAATTGGAAAGGGCTAAAACAACATATGATTTACTTGAAGAAGAGAAAAATTAGCAAATCATTATGATTTTGCTGATAATGACTATGACTCTGATTTGACTGTTACAAACATATTGGACTCCTGATTGTAAACTGTATGGTAAAACTTTGAAATATTTCTTATTTCTGTTAATTTTTTTTTTTTTTTTGCGAGTACCCATTAAGGACCCTGCAGGTTATTAAGCTCTACTAGTCACTTAGCAGATATAAAAGTTTTACTTTATGATGTAGCCAAACTTTCTTAAGATGCCTCAGAATTTGCTTGATCCTTGAGCTTGGCACTGCATGAGCATGACTAGTTAATGCTTTGACTTTGACCCTTCATCTTTGGCATTGCATGACATTCTTACTCTTGGAGCCCAATGGAGTCTTAAGTAATTTGAAGAACTTAAATTGTTGTAATTTTATTATTTTATAGGGAAAATATGATCTAATTGATGGGATATTCTAATATACATTGTGCTTTGTGTTATAGGTTCTGCCTGGATGGCACTTTCTCGGCCTTTTGTTGATTACACCATATGGGGATGGGATAATTTACCGAGAGTAGTATTAATGTATTATGCAAATTTTATATCTTCTCCAGAAGGATATTTCCACACTGTAATTTGTAATGCACAAGAATTTCGCAACACAACAGTGAATAGTGACCTTCATTATATAGCGTGGGACAACCCACCTAAGCAACATCCACACCACCTCACCCTAGCTGACATGCAAAATATGATCAACAGTAATGCTGCTTTTGCAAGGAAATTCCATCAGGATGATCCAGTGCTCGACAGAGTTGATTCTGAGCTCCTATCTCGGGGTCCAGGCATGTTTACTCCTGGTGGTTGGTGCATAGGAAGCAATGAAAATGGAACCGACCCATGCTCTGCTATTGGTAATACAACAGTTCTTAGACCTGGTCCAGGAGCAAGAAGGCTGGAGAATTTAATGAGCACTTTGTTATCTAGCGAAAATTTCCGACCAAAGCAATGCAAATAGCAAAAGTTGAGTAAACAGGATATTATACACGTTATTGGGATAGTTTATATCAGAAGAACAGGGAGTCTGTGATCAACTAATCTGCATTCCTTCTGGTAGTTGAAACTATACACTTCTCTCTGGCTTCAAGTAGTGACACATTTCGTGGGATGATACCGATACAGTGGCCTGAAAATATTTTCCTTCTTTTCCTTTCAACTGTATTTTCATGTATTAGCCCCGAATCTCTCGGTTGGCCTGATTGTGAAGTGGATAGACATTCACAAGATCAATGTTAGGAGAACAAAGAAAGTGCTGTTTAATTAAATTTTGATGTATCTAATATATATATATATATCGACTGGTGTATTATCTGGAAATTATTTTTCTCAGTAAGAAAATAGTTTTACCATCTATCTCATTTATGTATGCCAATTAAAATTTAAATGATGAATTGTTGAAAACTAATTTCAAGATCAAATTAAAATCGAGCATGTTATTTGATGGGAACTACATCCTCCTCTTATATTAGTAAGATTATTGATAATCAAATTTGACTATAAAGTTTTGGAGTGCTTGCAATTGAGTCTTTCAGAATTTTTAATCATTTTCAATTAGATCCCTCCATCTAATTAAATTGTAAATATTGTAAATTGACCTTTGAACTTACTGTCAGATTTCAATTGAATTCATTAAAACTTTAAAACTTATGCAATTGAGTCATTTTGAATTTAATTTAGAATTTATTTTATAAATTGGAGTAATTGGATAATTAATTAAATTAAATTAAGATACATATTGTTAAATATAGTTAGTATATAATAAATTGAGTTTAATATTAAACACGAATAGTCTTAATAAATATAGTAAACATATGTCGGAAATTAAAATTTAAATAAGATAAAAAGATTTTATAAATATGATTAATATGATAAAAAGAGAATAAATATTAAGTCATGCATTTTATTTCATATGAAAATATAAATGAAAAAAAAAATTAAAGATTTATATTGAATTATATAGGACCATCGAATATAGAAGGGTAGCGAGTGAAGCAACCTGAAGTCTGATTTTATTGTGAGGTAAGTATAAATTTTAGGAATGCTAATTGAAATGATTTGCTATTGTCATTTTATTGATATTGATTATATGTTGATTAGTTGTTTGAATCGGTACTAAAGCTCGATCAATTGGTTTATTGATATTAATTATATGTTGATTATTTGTTTAGGCCGGTACTAAAGCCCGATCAATTGATTTATTGATATTGCTTATATACTCATTATTTGTTTGGATCGGTACCAAAAATCAATCACTTGATTATATTAAAATTGAGATGATATTACATATGATTGTATAGATGTCATACAAAGCATTCATACAACACTTAATAAAGGAGTTGTGACCATCTTGACTTGTATTTGCAAAACTTTACAGGCAGAACCCATGAGTCATTATATGATTTTTACAAGCAGGACCTATGAGTCGATATATGATTTTATAAATGGACCTATGGGTTATACAGGAAATTAATACTGGCCAGCCATATGTTATATGATATATGAAATTTCCGGGAAAATACTTGACTTGATGGGTCACAATCAAATTAAATAGAATCATATGATAAGTATGTGCATACTGATGTTATTGATCATTATTATGAATTCATGATTATTGTTGATTTAAATTATAGTAGTTTATACTTGCTGAGTATGCAACTTATCAAAATCACAATTTTATGTTTCAGGTTCCTATTACTCCTGTCAGACTATGACATAACGTGAAGTGTAACACTACACACTCTTTTTGTACAGATCAATCAACTGAAGCTTTTTACCTCTCTTTCTCATTTTTGCATCCACATGTATAGTTATATTTTATGGGTTTATGTTGGATATTGTGTAACTATAACACTTTGGATTTCTGTATTAATAAATGTATACGCTAAATGTTATAAATAAAGCATGTGACAATTAATATATATTATAGTAAATGATGTATGATGTATATTTTATATATATTGGCGGGTTACTCAGCTTGTTCAACCTAAAACAAAATCATTTATGGTATATTTAATTTTCAAATAATTAATATAATTTATCATAAATTTGATTTCAAATAATTTATAAATAATAATTCACGCCATTAGAAAATATATGATTTGAAATACCTTTTTGAACATGTGAGATGATGAATTATTTATGCAAACAATCATTTCTCCCCTTTAGTCTGTTCACTTTACCAAAAAGATATGATGTAGGTCTTAAATTATCTTTAAATAATGATTATCCATACTCCAAGAAAATGAAATATATACTAAAAATTATTTGTCGAATTATGAAATATCATAACAGCATTTCCTTTTTTTTTCTTTTCAATGGAAGCCATCCTTCTTTTCTAAAATCAAATTATTATTATGCAACTATAGAATTACTAAAAAAAATATGATTTTATTTATTATTTAGTAAAATAATATTTTTTTACATATTCAAAAATTATTCAAATAAAACAATTTAAATTTATTCAATAATTGCGTGCAATTTTTCTCATAAATGTGAAAATATTGATGTGTTAAAATTTTATTATTTTTTAGAACTATATGAGTTTGTGAATCCTGATTTTTGAAAAGATCGAAAAAAGTTATTACACGTCGGATTTAGAATCATGGCTTAATTTTTTATTAAGTGAAAACTAAAAAACTTAATTGACTCCAATTTTAATTATTATGTTCAATTTAAGACATTAATCAGCGAAACCAAAGAGGATTTGGAGACTAAGTTTTTAGCTTTATTTTGGATAATTTATTAAGCTGGTCAAGTAATTATCCAAGTCCAATAAATTTAATAAAAAGTCTACATCAATCCAAAATAATAATAAAAGAAGGGAATAAAAGAAAAAGAAGAACCAAAACAAAGAGTTTTGGGTTGTGAACTTGCTATTTGGGATTATACTCCAAATATGCCTACATATTTTGATTGGATTGGAAATCAATGCCAATTTAGTTTAGAAACTTATTTAAAGGCGAAAAGAAAGGATGTTTAATGCATTAGTGTGCGAGTGATTGTGTATTTTGCGCATTTTGGCAACTTGAAAAGATTGTCGAGCTATTTGTAACCAAAATTGTAAAAGCCGGGCGTTCCACATTAAAGATAATTGAAATTAAGCACTTAGCGCCAAAAAGAAGTGAATATAAGTGATGAATAATTGAAAAAGAAGAATTTTAGGATTACCTGGTTTAGATGTCGTCCGCTCTGAAACTTTAGGGTAGAGGTGGCCATGGTCCGGGTTAGCCCGTCTGGCCCAGCTCGCCAAAAGCCCGGACCGGCCCGCCATTGAACCGGAACCGGTCGGTCGGTGGACCGGTTCCGGTTCAATGTTTTTTCGAACCGTAACCGTTACGAACCGTGAACCGTTATCGAATCGTTGAATTGAACCGCCGGTTAACCGTTAAATTTAAAAAAAAGGGCGAACCGCCGGTTAACCTGCCCCGAACCGTTGGTTAACCGCGAACCACCGGTTAACCGGCCCTGCGGTTCAGCGAGCCGATTCCGGTTCATCTCCCTTTGAACCGTAGCCCGGCGAGCCGCGGCCCGGCCCAACCCGTGGCCACCTCTACTTCAGGGTGCCATTTCCTTGCTGAACTTGCTTCGAAACTTTGAAAAATTGATGAAAGAAAGCTAGAAAATAGCTTAAACGAAGAGGATAGCACAGATCTCGAGAATTGTGCTTGTTATTGTCAAAGTTGGGGGAAAATGTTGTTATTTATAGGTAAAACAAGCTTTATGGTAGTAGTTGGCGCCTTGGCAGGCAGCAAGAGGCAAACAAAAGAGGACGACAAACTGCGAATGGAGGAGGGTAACAATGGTGCCTTGCTCTTGAATTTTCTGACTTTTCGCATGCCAACGGCTTTTTTGCATCCTTTATGACTTTCTAGGCTTCTTTTACCCCTTTAGTGAAGGAATTTGTGCTATAAATTTTGTGACAAACCTTTGGCCCTTGTCACATTTTTTAAAGTTGTCCGTCTCAAAATTTCTTTTCCAAAAAACTACCTTAAGCCCCAAACATACACTATATGCAAAAACTAGGCCAAAATTTCCTATTCACAATTGCCCCCACTTGATTTTAGAAAAATGATTTGTGAGACCTAGTGTTTTTCTGAAGAGTAAATTTTAAGAAGGATTCTTGAATTGCTTCTCCCACTTTTCTTTAGGATTGATAACCTTTTCTTTTCTTTTTTTTTTTATGAAAAAGATTCATATTTTAATTTGAAATGGAAAAGATCCATTGCATCTTCAAAATTATCCTTTTTGTTATTGATTCATTCCTCCTACATTTTTCGTTAGCAGTAAAACCAAACAAGTATCCAAGCTGAATGATGCAAGGATTGTGTGCTTTAAAACATTGTTTAGTTTTAAATTGATTTAGGTTATCTAAAGCCAAAAAAGGTTACTATCTAAAGTAAAGGATAATTTTAGGGTTATTTGTAACCCAAAATGTGTTTTGCCATATTGTGTTGGCTTAAAAGATGTTTTTGCCTCTTGTGAGAGCTTAAAAATGTGATTTGCCCCTTATGAGAATTTAAAAGGTGCCTCTTGTATTGGCTTAAAATAATGATTTACCTCTTATAAGGGCTTAAAAGATAATTTACCTCTAATAAGGGTTTAAAAAGATAGTTGGCTCTTATAAGACTTTAAAAAGATAATTTGTCTCTTATGAGGGCTTAAAAAAGATTTTTCTTTCTTATGAGGGCTTAAAAGAGTGTTTTGCTTCTTATGAGGTCTTAAAAGAGACTTTTGCTTCTTATGAGGGCTTAAAAGAGAGTTTTATCTCTTATGGGGGTTTAAAAATGTGATTTTAACCAAAAGATCTACTGAAAGTCAAAAAGATCATTGTGGGAAGATATAACTTGGTTCTGCTTATGACTTTAGGTGGTATGGTAATTGATTGAGATTTTCTCCAGGCTTATGCTAAGTTTTGGGACTTAAGTTTGGATCAATGATGGAAGTGATGTATCCCCTGTTTAAAGAATTTTGGGCTATTATAGGTTGGTATGGATTTTTTTCTTTTGCTACTTGGGTAATGAACCAAAATGACAATAAAAAGTCAGACTCAAACTATTTTTTTTTCCTTTTTAGCTCTAATTTTTGCCTAAGCCGCCCTTTCAGGTTTTCAGCTTAGCGAGCTACTTATTTTTACCTAAGCTACCTTTTCGGATTTTCAACATAGCGGGCTCCAATTTCGCTAAACTGACTTTTCGGATTTTTTGCTTAGCAGGATTTTCTTTTTTTTCATTTCTTTTTTCTTTCTTCCTTTTTTTATTGGCAAAGAAAAATGTCATTTGTGATGGACAAAATGAAATTTTATTGAATTTATAGTACACCCAATTAATTTGCCTAAGTATCTCCAGAATTGATTTTAAAATTTAAGCTTTGAAGGAGAATTAGGTATACTTAACTCTTGTTATAGTGCATGTTTATATTTTTGAAAATGATATTTCTAACTCAATTCTTTCACTAGTTTGTACTAAAAGAACATCAACCATTACGCCAACTTTTGACTTGAAAACCAATTTCTATTCGCCATATATTCAATGCTAAAAAAAATCAACAATAAATCTGATATAAATTTATAAATTCTTCAAAATAATTGAGATTCATGTTTGCCAGAACTTAACCAAACAGCACAATCAACTATAGTAACAATCTAAACTTACTTCAAAGTTTCATCAATCTCTAGTTTGAATTAACTTAATTTAAACAAACCTGTTGACGGCCCGGTTTTCACAAAAAACCGCCAACATTCATGCTAAATTTTAAAGTTTGAGAAATTACATTTTTACCCCAAGTCACAAATTTTATCAAAACAGCCCCACATTCATGCTAAATGACCAAACATCATAAATTACATGCATAAACATTCATCACAAACAACATGTAAAATATCCATTTTGGTCTTCCAAATATTGACAAATTTCCAAACTGCCCCCTATAAACATTTTATTCTAGAATTCAACATTTCAACATAATAATAACCAGCATGATGGGCACAACAACTCATCTTCTGCCATTCTGTTCATACATAACAGATTACAAAAGGAACACAGCAAGGCATGTAAGCAGCTTCTAAACAATTGAACCACACTATATACATACTTAGATGAAATGCAACTTGACAGGACCCATGCAGACTACTACAGCCTGAAGACTGCATTTAAACCCGAATATGTTTACCCTAAACGGCATACCAGGTGCAACAACTCAACAAAGGCAGTAAGTGACAATACGGAATGAGGAAACGAACTGAGAACAGTAAGTAACCTGACCTTTCCTTTCAAAACAGAAACAAACAATGCAAACAGGGTATGAAATAAACAAAATTGTGATCATAGAGGAACAATGCTGACCTGAATGCAGCTTAACAACCTAACTAACCTACATGACATGCATTAGATCAGAATCACAGCAGCTAACAGGCACAAATTCCCTACTGACCATCAGCAGCCCAACCAACAGGTTTAATCATGCAGACTCCCTGACCCAACTCAAGCAAGATGAACAACAGGAGACTCAACACATACAACATACTATCACTACACAACTGCATCTTACTTGTGAACCAGAAGAGGGACTCAAACAAGTAGCTAGTTAAACCATGTTTCCAACAAACAGAGGACCACCTGAACACCTACACAGGATCGTTGTTGATGGCAACAGATCCTAATAGCAAATGCATATGTTTCATGACAACCAATGGACAGTACAGAGGCAGTATGAACAGGACTGGAAAACAAGCGGAAACTTAAACAGACAACGACACAAAGACAGAACCATTCAATCTGATATCACTTCCACAAGCAATACAGAAACAGTTTCAACCCTAAGCATATACCAAACTTCTGCTGAGATCAACCTCAACTCAAAACAGAAGAACATAAATAAAACAACAACAGCAGTAAGATATGCAACAAGATGAACAGAAAGCAACCACATAATAGATTTGAGATGAACATTAGACATCAAACGGGAAACAAACAGAAACATAACCAACATCATTCTGGTTCTCTAATGAACAAACAGAACTTCATTTCTTTGAATACAGCAGAGATAACAAGCAATACAGAATCAACAATAATGGGAAGAAGGAAAGGAGAACAGATTATACCAATTTTCAGAAAGCTTTTATTCCAAGCTGTAGGATCCTTCTCCAGGTCCTCAGATGTTTACAAGAATCAGAATTCTCTCTCTAATTTCAATTATTTACAGAAAATATCCCAACCCCCAATTACAGAAGAAATCCCTAAATTAATTTTCCCCAATTTACAGGAATCGAAACCCTAATCCCCAATTTCTGAATACAGAAACCTAAGCCCTTGAAATTTCGAATCCAGAAAGTAAATTGAAACCCTAAAATGAAGAACAGCAAGCTTACATTTCCCAGAAAGCTTTTTCCTCTCTGATTTTCTCTTTTTTCTTTCAAAAACCCCCACCAAGGAAACCTTCCGCGGCCTCTGGCTGGCCATGTCCTCTTCTGGCTGCAGCCGTCGAAGGGTCTTTTCAACGCCAGTCTGTCTTCGTGTGACTTCGTTCCTCTTTGCTTTCTGTCTTGATCGCATTTAACACCTCTCAGAAGCTTCCTTCTCTCTCTCTTTCGATTTCAACTGGCAATCATCGATTCCCTGTTCCAATTCCGTCTTTATCTTCTCTATTAGGGTTCTGTTTTCGTTCTCTTCCATTTTGATTTCCCCCTTTTCGAATTCGTTTGCTGCTTCTGTTTTTTGTCTTCAATGCTGTTTGTTTACTGTGTATCTCTGTTAACGAAACACTGCGTTTTCGTTATTTTTTTTTTTTTGCTTTTTCTGTTGACCAAACGACGCGTCGTCTGACACGTTTTGACGGTACACGTTTGCTTCTTCTGTTCGTCGTTTCGACCCGAAGTTTCCAGATTCACGCCTTCCTCCTCAGCATTTTCAGAATTCATACTTTTGCCCACAGAACTTTCCTTTCGTTTGCAATTAGGCCCCTCCTTCCTTTCCAATTTTCCTTTTTCTTTTAATTCTTTTCAATTTAATCATTTTTCTTAATTTTGTCCAAAATTTCTCAATTAATCCCTCCTAATTAATTTTTCAAATTAATTAAAATTAAAAATATAAAACATACTGATGAAGGCCCGAGCGAGCGACGACTTTTCCGCTTTTATTTAAACCGAAAAAAAACTTGAGATTTTGATTTTTGAAAAACAAAGTGATAAAACCATTTTTGGATGATTGCCGAACCGGTCGGTCTTTAAAAAAATTTGAGTCGCCACCCGTCGGGAACCGGTTTTTAGAAAACCAAATTAATTATAAAATAAGTTGACTCCGTTTTAAATTTTTGGATAAGGCTTTTGGTTGAACCAAAGTTGGGTAAGTGGGTTGGGTACGTTAGCCGAAATTAAATTTCGACTAACGCCCGGTTCGTAAACCGGCCTCGCTAACCAAAATTGATTTTTGAAATTTAAGTCAAGTCGATGATTATTTTTTTTGAAAAAGCTAAAGCGATGTCCCTAAGCGGTGATGATTAATGTTCGCACAAACACAACGAGAAAGCGATTAAATTGCAGAAAAATAAAAGTGCGGAAATATAAAACCTAAATCAACTAATTACAACCTTTTACCTATTAATTACAATTCTACCCTTAATTAACCCAAATATTAAATCCCATCCCAAAATT